>PVIU01014287.1:5865-52713 GCA_004026605.1 Ondatra zibethicus
TTGGCCGCCACATTCAGAGAGTCCAGTTTGATCATATGCTCATTCAGTCCCAGTCCAGCTGAATTTGGTGCGCTCCCATTAGTTCAGGCACACTGTCTCAGTGGGTGGACCAGCCCCTCACGGTCCTAACTTCTCTGGTGTTTTAAAAGAAGTGGGAGGCAAAGGCGAAAAGATGGTAAGTCACCCAAACAACCTCCCTTGATTTCTTCATTTTAAAAAATTTACAATTGAGTATATAAAGAAAATGCTTCTATAGAGAACTCAGTTTTAGAGAAAGGGTCCTGGAGAAGAACCAACATAAACTTGAAATTTACAAGGGTGCCAATTAACATAAGTACAATTATGGAGTAATAAAGTAAATTTAGAGTCTACTCATCAAGATGGTGTCAAAAGATCACCATTCAGAATTGGAAACCTATCAGTTGCTACTTCCTCAGACACACCTGAATGAATGTTTTTGAACAGAAGACAGAGTGGTGGTACAGCTGTTGAGTTATTCCCTAAATGGTTAAATGGAAAAGGTGCCTTGAGACAGAGCGTTGTTTATATATATATGTGCTAAGGAGGACAGCTACCCAGTGAGTTGAAAATCAACAAGAAGAGAGCTGAGTGCCTACAATTACTGATTTATTTTAACTTTGAATATATTTTTGTGTTTGGGGGTTAAAACTTTTGTTTATTGATCCTATGAGATTTTTGTATTTCATTTTACATACCAACCACAGTTCCTTCTCCCTCCTCCCACACCTGCTTCTAACCCCCCCCCATGTACTTCGCAAAAAGGGTAAGGCCTTCCATGGGGAATCAACAAAGCCCTGCCACATTCAGTTGAGGCAGGGCCAAGACTCACGGCCCCACTCCTTATCAAGGCTCAGTAAGGCATCCCACCATAAGGAATGGGATTTAAAACGCCAGCTAATGCACTATGGACAGTTCCTGATCCCACTGACAAGGTTCCCACAAACAGACCAGGCTACAAAACTGTTGCACATATGCAGAGGGCCTGATTCGGCCCCATGCAGGATCCACAGCTATATGTCTAGAGTATATGAGCTCCTGCAAGTTCACGTCAACTGTCTCTGTGGGTTTCCCTGTCATGATCTTGACAACCCTTGCTCATATAATCCCTCCTCCCTCTCTTCAGCTATACTCAAGTAGCTCGGCCTGGTGCTTAACTTTGAACATTTCTAAGTATATTATTTCTGATGGGATGAGAAAACCTACTGAAATGGGAAATCTACTATTAGTGTATTTGAAATGCCAGTCTCTACACTAAGTGTAATTCAAATTTGAAATCAAGATTAAACATTTCTGTTCAGAGTCTTCAGGGGATGCTGTAATTCTCTTTTGGTGTTTCAAATATCAATAACGAATGATAAAAATTTGTTTTGTTACTACATATTGATACTCAGAGACAATAATAAAATATACATTAGAATTATTTTTTAATTCTTCTAGCAATACCTCTACAAACAGCATGTAAGAAGCCAGTTTAGCAGAGGCATCGAAAGTGAAGGTAATGATGGGGAAAAAAAGCTGCTTAGTAGATTTTATACTAAACTACATTCTGTTTTATGTACTATCTCTGCAGGGAAGGAAAGTTCTGTGCTTGTTTTGTTATAAAGCAGGTAGACTAGGGAGTCCACAGATATCTCCAAATACCTTTTAAATTTCTGTGTTTTTATAGCTCACATGATTTCCAATATGGACCTATGTTTGTAGAAATTGATGGCTAATCAATTTTATTTTAGAATTTTTATGCTCTAGTTTATGACTTTTAGACACATTTCCTTAGTTCTATTGCTTAAGAGTTAGCAAGGTAAAAGAATTTAAGAAAACTTTATAAATCAAATAAAACTTTGTATTGTAGCATGGGTTTGCAATGTTAAGAGCCTAAGGTTTCTAAAAAGGAAAAGAATAGAAAACTGGTTTGGTTCTTAGTTACTAGGAAAAGATGAGAAAGTGTGAAAGTCATTTAAGGAAAGGTTTTTAAAAAGCCAATAGTATTCAAGAAAATTGGTTAGAAAAGCTCTCTTAAATTGCTTCAAATTTAGTCAAACAATCAGACAAAAATCTTCAGGGAGATCACTGTGGCTGAGATATTAGAAGGGAATTTCCAATGTAGATCAATCACTAGAAAAATAAAATACATGTGAAATCAGCACTGATACGCCCTTCTCATAGTTAAACATGAGAGCAAATTGAAGACCAAATTCCCTAACAATATGAGGGATTGAACACATTTTTTGTCCATATTCTTTTATAATTATGTTTTTATATGCTGTATGTGACTGTGTGTGTTATATATGTACATATATGTGCATATGTGTGCATATGTGTGTGAGACCATGCCTGCAAGCATGGTAAAAGCTGCAATATGATGTCTGATATTTAGCTCTATCATGCTTCACCTTGTTCACTTGAATGGGTCACCTTACTGAACCAGGTGCAGTGCTGTCGTCCAGCAAGTTTAAAGGTCCAATTCATGAATACTCCCAGACAGAAATAGGCTCAAGAGTTGGGTTTGCCATCATGTTCAACTGTTTGGATAAATTCTTGGGATTTTAACTCAGCCCCTCATAGTAGCATAACTAATTACTGAGCCACCTCTCTAGTACCACCATTATGTTTATACATTAAATATTAGAAAATATTTAGGAAAAAAAATCTTAGGAAATAACAAGTATATTCAGTGAGACATAATATATATATATATATATATGTTTTACATCTATGTTATGTTTTAATTATGTCCAGAACTGATTATAATAACATCTGTTTTTTTTCTGTGAACAAGAAAAGTATAAAATTATTGATAATAATAAGTTAAAATTATATTTTGGAGAAAAAGATGTAGGCTCATTATTTTTTAATATTTCCTGATAAGGGAAGAAGAACCATTCCTTTTACAAGTAGGTAATATTACTTGGGACATAGAAGGCAGGGATCAGAAAGGATAAGCAAATGGTAGAAGAATTATCATTAGCGTTCTTTTTACCTTTGGATGCTCAGATATAAGAAGATGTGATTTTTTTTCTGACATTTGTATAAAAACTTCAATTGGAGACATGTTACATACCATTATTTTTCATGTTTATTCGAGATTATAATTACATAGTTTCTTCCTTCTCTTTCTTTCCTCCAAACACCCCACATACCTTTCCTTGATCTCTTTCAAATTCATGGTCTCCTTTTTCATTAAATGTTGTTATATGCATATCTGTATATGTATGCATGCACATATATTCCTTAATATGAAAGTATAATCTTTTTGGTCTGTTAATATTATTTTTATGTGTGTTTTCAGGGCTGACAACATGGCTGACTATACAAGACCTGAACAAAGAAAATAACAAAACATATGCTAAAGAGGGCTGGGAAAGCCAAGGAGCTCTTGTCCTCCAATAAAAAACTACAGGCAACTAGGAGTGCTGAGAGTGTGAGATTGGAGAAATAGCTTTTACTGGGGAAGACTGGGGAAGACTCGGGAAGAGTACGCCTATAGGTGTCTCACAATTCTATCTTATCATAATCTGCTAAGTCACTAGATCAAAAATTTAAAAATACTGCATAGACACACACAGACACATACCCATATACACAGGTAGGAGAGAGAGAGAGAGAGAGAGAGAGAGAGAGAGAGAGAGAGAGAGAGAGAGAGAGAGAATCTAAGTACAATGTGCTCAGAAGAAAAGACTTATTTTTCCTCTTATGTATAGACAGAAAAAGTTATTTCACTTAAAGCTAGTGATTTTAATGATATTTTTACTTTAATAAATACATCCCCATTCTTGTCCAAAACATAAAGGAAACATGATCTTTAGGGCGCATAGTATTACCTGAAAAACTCATAAGTCAATGTCTTATTTTCATCTTAAGATTATGTGCCAGTATTATCATTTATTTGTTTAATGTGGCATGTATGTGTGTATGTGTGCGTGTGTGGTGAATATATCTATCAAATGAGAGATTCCTTGTCTTCTAATTATTTACAATATATCATCTTAGCTATCACAGGATAATTCATTTCATTACACTGCACAAAAGAGAAAAAACTACTACTTGTCATTTTTCTAAAGAAACTCACCTTTCTGCAATTAATTGACATACCAAGATTCACACTATGGAATGTGAACAAACAGCACTGGATAGACTTCACTCAGACATCTTTTGTGTATTTGCAAAGACAGAAATTTGTAAGTATGTATCTCTAACTCCCAACCTATTAAATCTTTTTCTTTTTTAGACAAAGAAATCATTTTAGCTAGATACAAAAAATAAATCATAACATTTAATTGTTTCATACAAAAGTCAATGATAATATATTCTGCAGGTAAGGAGTTAAGTTAAACACAGGCTTTTATTTAAAAAACCTATAGGAATGCACTACCTGTATCAAAGCTTGTGGGTTGTGTTTTTATGGTTTTGTTTTGCTTTGCTTTTTAATGAAGCATGTACTATTCTTGACATCTTGAAAATAGGGAGTAGCTTTGTTATCAACTCAAGAATCACCTTAAAATTGAAACACTATGCACTTAACCTTTATAATACATGTATCCTGTTAGGGATGTCTAATGTAAATTGTTGAGAGTATCCAAATTTTAAACAACTCTGTGAAATACCAGCTTTAAAGTCATAAACGTGCAAAATGCCAACCTGAAATGTTTGGTTGAATGGCTTAGTCTCACTGTGGCATGTGGCAAACTTTCCTTTCTTTCATTTAGTCACTTTACTATGCAGGAGAAACTCTGCTAAGCATTATCAAGTCTGCAAAGAACCAGATGTGAACAGTATAAAAGAAACCCTATCTCATTGTCTTTGTGCTTTGGCAAATACAAAGTTTGATGTTACATTAAAAATAATGAATTTGTAAACTTATAATATGAATGGTTTTTAAAGATTAAGCTAAGTAGGTATTTCTAAAAACAAATCCTATGAAAAAATTACAAATAGGTTATAGTGACATTGTATTTGTGTTTTAATACAGAAAACATGCCTGAAGGTCAGAGTGCAGAACTAAGCCACTAGAGGCCAGGGAGTGTTGACACAGACCTTCAATCCCAGAACTCAAGGCTACCCTGGGATCCCTGACTTTCAGATTGACTCTGTCTAAAGAGAGAAATAGAATCACACAAAGGTGCTCCCAGCACTCCAGAGTCATACACCTTTAATTCCAGTACTAGGGAGGTGGAGACCAGAGTGATATGGGTAGGCTAAGAGAGGTATATAAGGCAGGGGGAGTTCATTGCAGACTGAAGTTTGGTGGAGAGTATTGGAGTCTACAGTCAAGGTGAGGACTGGATTGCCCCCTTGTTTGTCTTAGCCTTGATGGAGGCGAGAACTCTCTACTGACACTGCTGCTTTGCTTTTCTGATCTTCATCTTGAACCACAATATCTGTCTCTGGGTTTTTATTATTCATGCTACAATTGATCAATTCCAAACTAGTTTAAAATGCACTCTCTTCTCTTCGTGTATCTCTGCCAAATGCTGAACCAGACATCCTCCCTTAACTGAAAGAGTAACTTTTATTTTGAAAGCTGCTTCAACATTTCTATCACAAAAATCCACACATTCAATAAATAAAAAATATACTTCACAATTTACTATTGTTGATATTGGGAAGTATTCAAGACACTTAAAAAGATTACAGGGTATTTCAAAGAACTTTATGTCCATTGTAAGAAAACCCCAGGGATGCTCAGTAGTCAACTTTGGCCTTAAAAAAGATAGGAGATGTTGATCTCTGAGATGAAGAGGCTTAGTGAAAAGCAAAAGTACACATTGCAGTTAGGAGCATTGAGCTTGCCATGACCATTCCCAAAGAATGTGAAAAAAAAAAGAAAAACTGAAGGTGGATGAATACAGTAGAATGAGTGGGCCTTGGACTTCCAACAGGGCAGGGCACCATGCCCTCTTTCAAGGAAGAAGGGGGAGGGAGGAGGGGTGGGGAGGTAGCGGGAGGGACCAGGAGAAGGGGAAGAAAGGTAAAAATTATAAGCAAATATCATTTAGCAGCTGTTGGTCCTTCCTCAGCATTCAAACAATACAAAGAGAGCATAATAACATACAGTATCAAGATTCTCTGTGTATTTTTCATCTTTATGTGGCTTTATTTTAACCTCTATTTCTTTTATTTTTACTTTTAACTTGTGGCTTTTTGAGACTGGTGCTCTGTGTGTCTTTGTCCTGGAACTCCCTCTGTAGACCAGGCTATCCTTGAACTCACAGAGATCCACCTGTCTCTGCCTCCCCAGTGCTGGGATTAAAGGTGTGTGCTACCACATCTTGAAGTCACAGAGGTCAATCTACCTCTGCCACCACACCTTGAAGTCACAGAGGTCAATCTACCACGCGGGAGAATTGTCCATATTCTATCAATCATGATTTAAATAAATGCTGATTGGCCATTAGCCAGGCAGGAAGTATAGGTGGGAAAACCAGACAGGAAGTAGAGGCGGAGCAAGAAGAATAGGAGAATTCTGGGAAGCAGGGAGCTCCCTGGGCACATCTGCCTGGACCACCGAAGAAGCAGGATGTGACCTGCCCTGCTGAGAAAGGTACTGAGCCATGTGGCTAACATTGATAAGAATAATGGGCTATATAGGATACAAGAGCTAACAAGAAATTTGAGCTAATGGGCCAAAAAAAAAATAATAGAAAGTGACTACGAGAGGGATTTTGGGCAGGATGAAATGGTTGAAGAAGGCTACCATAAAGGAAAGCAAAGCCAGTTATTGTGATGTTCCCAGCCTGTAAGGCCATATGAAAACACTCAAGTTTCCAGCTATATTAATCCAACAGGAGCATGGATGTTTATCAGGCAAGTTTCAGAGGGTAGACTTCAAGAGAGTCTGATAGAGGCATCAACTAAGATCATCTCTCTCCAGCCGTCTGATGTTGTGGTGTATAAGACTGAGCTACAACAAAATTTGTACTAAGACTTTGAGTTTTGAGATAATTTGTCTTACATTAGGAATCACTGGTACATGTGACACTGTAAATGGAAATGCAGCTCAGCTCTGCCAACAACAGCATGAGGAGTCTCCTAATGCATTAGAAACTCCAGGAAAGGAAGAACAGACCCCTGTCTCTACCACAAGTAAGAATTTCAGGATGACCCACTATGAATAAGAGGTGAACTTACTTCAAAGAAGGTTGTAAATATAGCTGTAAGGGCAGAGGTTTAAAAACGGAGAGCTACTGAGACAAAGAATAAGGCAACTCTTAAGAGTGTAAATGCATGTCTCTCAATGCATTCTTACTCAAGTGTGTTAGCAAGTAATCATGTACATTATTTTCATAGCTCTCAAATTACCTTTGAAATGTTTGCTAAGAATTGATTCATTGATTTTTTTTTATTTCTCCTTTCGTGTTAAGCGTTAATATAGAGTGGCACCGTGGTGCCTTCGGTGGCATTACAATATGAGAAAGTAAAACTGTGGGCTATGAAGTTTGCACCAGAGGTTAAGACCTCTTTTATTATAAATGGGGTTTCTGGTGAGAGTCCCAGAAAATTATAGGTTTAAGCTGAGAAAAGATAAAGGCCATATGCACCCAGGCCTTAAGCACAATTCACTATTATTTTAATACTCTTATTTAAAAATATCTCTTTACAAAAGAAATAGTGTCTCTATTCAGCTAACTTTCCAAGGGAATATATTGAAATTCTTAGTGATTAGCTGAGGAGATGTCAGCAATCTCTAAGATGAGACAGTTATTTCCTTCTCATGTCCACATGTTATCCTCATTTTATCTTCTTTCACGAATACATGAGTAGAAAAAGAAAACTTTATTGTTCATCCAACAGTAATTGCACACACATAGAAAACTGATTAAAGAAAGTAGTGAGACTATTTGAACATGAACTTAAACTATGATAGCCTAATGTTTGTTTCAGTTTCAAACCTTTGTGGTTATCGACGTTAAAAGAAACCCAAAAGCCAACTTTTTTCAACATTCCTCAACTTAAGGATATTCCTCAACACAGAAAAAATTATTCACTTGGGTCCTAATAGCTTTGAGAATTATAGGAGTACAATTCATTTCTCCCTTTTATTATTTAGTACTCATGTTCATCAAAAAATGTTGAAAATGGTAGTAAAATATGCCAGCACTTATTTCTATTACTTCCAATATGTTGTCTTTATCAATAACTGATTTGTCTAATTGTTGTCTTTATCTCTATCCTTACAGTTCCTCTTTAGTCTTCCTCTGTCTTCCTCTATCTCTGTATCAATATTTTTAGAGAATATGCAAAAATAATTCTACATTACCGACTTTTATCAATTAATTGAATAGGCAAGGTAAAATGTACAGAAAGTATGTTCATAAATTATGCTAATTTCATATCAAAGTAAAAAATATAAAGTGGAAGGCTGAATTTTGAAGCAATAGAATTTCTGGGAAACATCAATGAAACCACATGAACATAAAGATTTATGGGAATCGGAAGAAACTGTGGATGGAAGGAAATCCCAGGGATTTCAAGGACACAGATGGAATTTATGTCAACAAACCAGTGAAGCACGTGCTATGGCATTTTAATAAGTTAGATAATATTCAGCTCAAAAGGAGTCTTGGTTGTTTTCCATCGCTGATGTGACTGAAATTCACTGCAATGTTATAAAGTACTGATGGGATATCATTTATTTAAAGAGTACTTTGGGTGTGAACTAGAAGGGTCATTGAAATAGTGAAAAGTATAAATAAAATACAGCTGTACTGAACTATTACAGTCTTATACTAGAATAATGTTGTAGACTGCTTTGAATAAAATCATGGGGCTATAGAAGATGAGCTTTAGCAGTTTTATTGGTAAATTTACAATTTACCAAGTTGATATGTGCAACTTGGCTTCTTCCTTCCTTCCTTCCTTCCTTCCTTCCTTCCTTCCTTCCTTCCTTCCTTCCTTCCTTCCTTCCTTTCTTTCTATTTTGGTTTTTCCAGACAGGGTTTCTCAGTAGCTATGGAGTCAGTCCTGGAACTCGCTTGCAGACCAGGCTGTTCTTGAGCTCACAGAGATCCACCTGAATCTGCCTCCAAAGTACTGAGATTAAAGGCGCATGCCACCACTGCCTGGCAGGTTTGGCTTTAATACATTCCTAAGGTACGGGTAATTGTTATTAGAGGGTGTTTTAGAACATGGTTTTCAACTACAACTGTGATATACATTTATGCCTGTCAATTTATGCCTCTTAAAGGTATATTCAGGCAGCTTTAGGCAACTGAATCTTCACACTCTCTGTAGATTCCCGTATTCTGACCACTTTTCATAATTGGAATCATAATATTTCCCTTCTTTTTGTTGGTTCTTTCATTTAGTATAACATTTTTGAAGTTCATCCATATTTCTATCAGGTCACATTTTATGTCTGCATAATATGCACTGCCCATATGTACAACATTTTGTTTATTTACTTACTCATTGGCATACATTTGTGTCATCCTTTTGGTTATTATGAATTATTTTATTTTATTACTGTTGTTATATTTACTGCTTTGACATTCTTGAATTTATCTTTAGATACATATTACTATTTATCACTCCTCATTCATTTGTAATATTATCAGCCTAATATATCACATTTAATTCATATCTATGTGTTCTGGTTTCCACATTATATTATAAACTGAACATTTAAGTGCTTTATTTTTAAACAATGTTTATACTATTTGATAATTCCATACAGTGTATTTTGATAAGTTTTACTCTCCATTCTTCAAGTTCTTCCAGATTAATTCTCTTTCTCTCCTCTATATCTACCCAACTTCTAGGTTTCTTTTTTCCTTCCATCATTCCTTCCTTCCTTCCTTCCTTCCTTCCTTCCTTCCTTCCTTCCTTCCATCTCTTTTTTTTCAATTAATGAAGTCCTACTGTTGAGGATGGTAAAGGATCTGGTTGATCTCCAGTAGCCACAAAAACAAAACAAAACAAACAAACAAACAAAAGCCTGACTCTGTCTCTCCCAGAAGGTAGCAAATGCCAATAGCTACTCATCTAGTAGTAGTATTTCATGCTTACATATTCCCCTCTCATGCTGGGATTTTGTCTGGATCAAAGCAATGTATGTATTGTACACACTGTCACAATAGCTGAAAATTCATATACGTAACTCCCTGTTATGTTTGAAAACACGGTTTCCTTGAAATCTGACTTCCAAAGATCCATGATCTTTGTTGGGAGTGGTATGTCAACTTATAGCTGAGCACAGCTTAGTTTCTTACTTTCTGCATGTTAGCCCATTAATGGTCTCCAATTGCCGTCTACTTCAAGAAGAAACTGCTCTTTAAGATTTGAGGGATTCATGAATCATGCACTTTAGCATTAAGTTATTAAGAATCATTTTAAGTCTAAGTCCATTAGAAGAATTGTATTAGGTTTTTCCCTAAAGTATATGACTTATCGGGTATTAGGTTCTTCCCTAAAGTTTATGACCTATACAGCCACAGGTTGATATATTGGATATATCTCATGAAACAAGACTTTTATCAAATTTGAAAGTCATTGATTACTTTCCTAGCATTTATAAGAGTATTCCCCCAAGGGGTGTATCTTTTCATCCCAGTTGACGTTTCAGTTTATAGGTTTCACAAATGGGTAATATTGGTAATTGCATTTCTCCTCTTATAGGGTGCACAAAGTGTCTACCAGCACTACAAAAGCTAGCATGTAAGAATGAAAATTCAAGATACAAACCAATTTGATCTATCTATGTACCATCACTCAAGTATATACTGTTTTCAGAAGTAGGATTTTGACACCAGGTTTTTAGGAATATCCTAGATCATTGGCAGTACCTTGCAATATTTGGGTTTCTATACATTCCTTTGAACAACATTTAAAAAGGAGGTACTCTATTCCACAAACAGTGCTTTAATTTGCTATCGTATAGTACCTAGTTGTGCTGCAGGAGCACATTCTGCTCTTTCAGCTATATAAGATACCAGCCCACTTGGGTGTGGTGTCTTATACCATAAATACAGCTGTAAAGCATGTGCTTGTTTTCTCGCTTCTGACTCTTGCTTCCAGCTGCTAGACTCTGTCCTATTCCCCATTCGTGCAGAGGACTATTATCTAGGACAGTGATGTGTAAGTCTCCCCTAAATAAAAACCCCTTTATTATTCATAATTTTGAACTAGTGTGGGATTATTTTGTGACTTCTGCCATCATAGTTGGAAGATTGTTCTCCCTATAAAGGGATACAGACACAGATTTCTACCAGCCCTTCAAAGCAAAAGTAAAAAAAAAAAAAAATAAGTTCAAATTTATCTCTAAAATTACAAAAAGAAGAAACACTTTCAAATTATTTTTAGTAGTTCTTGATACCAAAATTAGAAAAAGCTGCAACAAAGAAATAAAGGATATTATAAACCAGTCTCTCTTATTAACATAGGTGTAAAATTTTCTTTTTATATTAAATTGTTTATTTTTTATAATTTATTTTATTTTTTAAAAAAAGAAAACAAACTTCCTTTTTTCATTTTACATACCAATCCCAGTTCCCACTCCCTCCACTCCTCCCATTCCTGCCACCTATTCCCCACCCCACCTCATAGCCACTCCTCAGAGAGGGTAAGGCACATTGCTTTGGAAAGGCCCAAGGCCCTCACTACTATATCTAGGCTGAGCAAGGTATCCATCCAAAGAGAGTGGGTTCCCAAACAGCTGGTACAAGCAGTAGGGATAAATCCTGGTGTCACTGCCTGTGGTCCCACAGTTTGCCTCAGCCATACAAATGTCACCCACATTCAGAGGTTCTAGTTTGGTCCTATGCTGGTTCATTCCCTGTCCAGTCAGAGTTGGTGAGCTCACATTAGTTCAGCTAAGCTATTTCAGTAGATAGCTCCATCATGGTCTTGACCTCTTTGCTCATATCCTCACTCCTCCAACGCTTCAACTGCACTTTGGGAGCTCAGCCCAGTGCTCCACTGCAGGTCTCTCTGCCTCTGTTTTCATCAGTTGCTGGATGAAGGTTCTATGATGATATTTAACATAATCATCAATCTGAATACAGGACAAGGTCGGTTTAGGCATTTTCCCCTCTAATGCTTAGGGTCTTATTGGGGGTCACCCCTTATGGATTCCTGTGACTTTTCTAGTTTCAGGTTTCTTGCTAGCCCTATAATGGCTTCCTCAAGCAAAATACTTCTTTCCTTGCTGTCATCTTTGTCCTTCCTCCATCTCTACTATCCTGTTACCTCAAGTTTCCCCCCCTTCTCCTTTCTTGTTCCTTTTCTGCTCTCCCTTCTCCTACCACCCCCATGCTGTCAATTTTGTCATCTTTCTGTTTCCCCTTCCCAAATGGAGCTACGTATGTTTTTCTTAGGGCCATAAAATGCAAATTGAATTCAAAACATATCAAAAAGACTGTTGAACATGATCGATTTGCTTTTTGACTGAGAGATGCAGGGATGCTTCAAATATGTAAATCAATAAATATAATTTGCCACATAATAGACTGAAAGACAGAAATTATACAGTCATTTTATTCTATGCAGAAAGCACTATGAAATAATTCAATACTCCTTCATGTTAGAATTTTGATGAATCTAGAGATATAGGGATATACTTCTTTATAATCAAGAAAATGATTTACCACAAGACCATACCCACCACAATCCTATTTGAAAGTAACCATAAAGCATTTCATTAAAATTGGCAATAAAACAAAGATGCCCATTTTCTCCATTCCCTTTCCATATAGTGCTTAAAGTCTCAAATAGAGCAATAGGAGACAGAAAAGATAAAGGGAAGAAAACATGGAAACTAAGAAGAGAAGGTTTTCTTAGTTGCAAATGATATAATTCTATAAGTAAGAGACCCTGAATAGTAAAAATTCTGTGATACCTCTAATGTTTCCCTTACTGAGGCACAGTCTGAATGATCACAGACCTAGAGATGATTGTGATTTTGCTATGTCTGTTCTCTTCTTTCTGGCTAAACCTACCTCCTGATTTTCACCACTCAAATGCTGCACACTGATTAAATACATTTTCAATGAACAAGAAAGCACAAATTACTTACTCCTAGTCTAATCCAGTAAATTCGGCCTTTGTTTTTTCAGGTTGGAGTTTGTTATTTGCTCTGAGTCTGTGTACATTTTGGGTTGATATATTCCCTAGTCTTTTTCTTGAGAATTTACCTATTATTTAGTCTAGACTTTGGGTTTTATACTAATTTCCTTTAAGAAAAAAATCATCTAATTCTACTTGACTTTCTCTTACTTCTTTTCAACATGTGGATACATTTGAAAAGATATCAGGAGTCCTACTTTCTAAGTCTTGTTACTCCTCTCAGAAAATGACAGCTGGAATGTTACAAGTCTCAGTGGGGATAGCAGTAGACTTCTGAGATAGAGCCAACCTATCCTGAGCACACTAGGCAGCTGTTAAAAGACCCTTAAAACATTATTAAAATCTATGGAAAATCACTAAAGTTAATGGAAATATTTGTATTTACTAAATACTCCTGAAGTTCATTTTCCTCTAAACTAGCAACAATGTTAAAAAGGGACCATTTGACTCTCTAATTAGCATCTGTTGACTCTCTGTTGTTATCCTGATTGCCTTGAGGAAAATGACTATTAGCCCAAAAGCCAGCTGGACTAGCCTTATGGCAACATCTTGAACACTACAGTGATGACTTGAGACAAATTCAAAAAGATAACATTTAATTGTTTTGGCTCTTGAAGATACCATCTCAGACAGCAGTCTTTTAAACAGTTTGTAGAAGACTTTGCTGCCAGAAGCCTCAATGAACACTATATTACAGAATAACAATTTCTACTTAGGCAAAAAGGTAAGCCCCTCACTTGATTGTCCAGAAGAAAAACTTCATGACTTGTGATTGTGATACTCAGAGGTAAAGGTATGATTGCCTTCATGACTCCAGAGAAAAGGCAGCATGGACAGGCCAGCAGGAGCTCATAGTGGAGTGTTCGCATAGATGTGAGGTATAAAATGTCCCTATCCAACACAAAAGCCTAACATTCACAAGACTCAGCGTCCTCAAAATAGATGCTTCATAAGGCCCTTAATTCTAGAGTATGACATTTGCATTTGCTTTTGCCAACCTAATCCACCTCAATGTGCCAAACTTTGAGGAGATTGAATTCTGCTTGAATCTGTGTCTGAATGCTTTTTGCCTGTTTCCCTACAATTTCTATCTAGATGGAATATGTGTACCCCAAATAGCTGATGGATAAATATTCTTAATTATTAATATCTTGACTATCTTAATTCTAGGAGCTAATTGCTTGATAGATAAGTATACAGGCAGAACATTCTCTTAAGTATATCTTTCCCAGCACAAAATCATCCTCTTATGAGACTACCCCACAATTCCAGATGAGCATATCTGTACTTAGTTAGCCCCTTTTATCTTTGGTAGGTTTTGCTTAACCAATAGACCTTGGAGTCTTAAGTTCTGGTGGTATCTGTTGAGGGATATACTGTGGTCAGAAAAGCTGATATCAATGAGTGTCATCAGCTCTTAATCTCCACCAATGAGTTCTTAAATGCATAACTTTGCTTCGATTTTTTTTGTGTGTGCAATGAGTTTAATTAGCATTTCCTACAGGAGCATGAGTGAGAGGTTATTTAAAAGGGAATTGGCAACTTGCCAGTAATTATACCACTGAAGAAAATTCTTCTCTCCCAACAACTATTAACTACCTATAAATCTTTAGGGATGGGCTGGGCCTTGTATGTTACCTTCCTGCCATAATACAAAGTTAATAACCCCAACCTTCTGTAGGTCTTTTTTAAAATTTTTATTGAGTCCTACATTTTTCTCTGCTCCCCTCCCTGCCTCTCCCCTCCCTTCCAACCCTTTCCTAAGGTCCCCATGCTCCCAATTTACTCAGGAGATCTTGTTGTTTCTACTTCCCATGTAGATCTTCCCATGTATATCTCTCTTAGGGTCCTCATTATTGTCTTGGATTCAATTTTTAATCATAATCCAGAAGCTCTTTGGATTCTACAGAAATTTAGCCACATATTTGATAGTATCGTATATGGGAATTCCAAGCTCTCTTTAGATCTTGAGCGGCACAACTCACCTTCGGCTGACTGAACTCTCAAACTTAGAGCTGTAGATTTCTTGAAGCAGAAGCTTGTCCCAGTTTCTGCTGGGGTCCTAGGGAAGCTCCCTGCCTCTAGCAGTCAGAGATCAGCTCAGCAAAGAGAAAGGAGCTGTTGAAGGTCTCTGAAGCTAGTGACAGTGCAAAGTCCAGAAACTTCCAAAATTTGATTTGCTATCTATGCATAAATGTAGATGTTAGGCATAACTTTATTCAGGACGCCTCTTATACAACATGTGAACTGATTTGGCAATGAGGGTGATACTGTGTTGAGTAGTCCTTATAATAAAACTCTTGAAGATCCTATTCTGAGAAGGTGGTGAGCATGAGGACCTTCCTTGTAGGACATAATGGAAACTTACCGCCAAAGGCATTCCTAGTTGTAAAATATTTGACATAAATGTTTATCTTTTAATCACAAACAGTCTTAATAGAGAGAGTGCCAAAGCCAAAACTCACCTACCCTCCTGCAACCTTCGTGGAACTCTGAAACAGCTTGCTCCAATACTGAAGGTACTTAAGAGGTAAATGAACAGCCACACGGAAGGACACCAGACTCCCTAGGACCTACAAGGTGGAACAAAGCCCTTGGCTTTTCTAGTGGGCAGCAAGAGACCTTTCTGCAGGCAGGTTCCCCCAAAACCGAACCCATCCACCTGACCCTCCAAGCTACTAGCCCCAGGCTGCATCCAAACTCACCCATTCCCCTGAAACCTTGGTGGAACACTAAAACACAGCTTGCTCCAATACTGAGGGGTCTAAGTGCTTGCTACAATACTGAGAGGATCAAGGGCTTGCTACAATATTGAGGAGACTGAGAGCTTGCTACAACACTGGGGGTACCAAGAGAAAGGACCATGGGAGCAAACCGGGGGAGAATACCAAGGGAGCAGGCTTAGAGAGACTTCAGAGGCCTCCTAACATTGACACTACAAAGCAGACCAAGAACAATTCCCAAATACCCAGACAGCCACGACAAGGATTGGACCAAGGCACAAAGACACTGCTGGCCTCATTTGAAGGAAGAGATAGGCAGACACCAATGTGAGAATTCCTCCAACAACCTAAAAAGCAACATGGGAACACCAGAACCCGGTGGCCTATAACAGGAAGATTTGATCATCCTAACCCAGAAGAAGCAGAAGAAACTGACTTTAAAGATAACTTTATGAAAATGATGGAGACCTTTAAAGAGGAAATTAAAAACCCCCTTAAAGAAACCCAAGAAAACCAAGAAAAAAAACCAATCAAATACGTAAAGTAAACAGGTCAAATCTGGAAGAGTGAAATAGAGGTAATAAAGAAACCACAAATTGAAGGAATTCTGGATATGGAAAATCTGGATAAAAGAACAACAGAGACAAGTATAACCAACAGAATACAAGAGATAGAAGAAAGAATCTCAGGTGTTGAAGATACTATAGAGGAAATAGACTTCTTGATTAAAAAACATTAATTCCAACAATTCTTAACACAAAACATCCAGGAAATCTGGGACACCATGAAAAGAACAAACCTAAGAATGATATGGGTAGAAGAATGAGAAGAATTCCAGCTCAAAGATACAGAAAATACATTCAACAAAATCATAGAATAAAACTTTGCCAACCTAAAGAAGGATGTCCCTATGATGGTAGAAGAAGTTTACAGAACACCAAATGGACTGGATCAAAAATAAAACTGGATCACCATATAATAATCAAAATGCAAAACATACAGAATAAAGAAAGAATATTAAGAGTTGCAAAGGTAAAAGGTCAAGTAACATATAAAGGTAGACCTTTCAGAATTATACCTGACTTCTCAATGAAAATCATGAAAGCCAGAAGGTCCTGGATAGATGTGCTGCAGACACTAAGAGACCACAGATGCAAGCCCAGACTACTATATCCAGCAAAGCTTTCAATCATCATCAATGGACAAAACAAGATATTCCATAACAAGAATAGATTTAAACAATATGTATCCACAAACCCAGTTCTACAGAAAGTACTTGAAGAAAAACCCCAACCTAAGGAAGCTAACTGCATCCACAAAAACACAGGCAAAAGATAATCCCCCATCAGCAAACCCCAAAGAAAGGAAACACACAAACATTACTACTGAAAATTAACAGGAATTAACAACCACTGGTCATTAATGTCTCTTAATATCAGTAGATTCAATTCACCTTTAAAAAACACAGGCTAAGGGAATGGATATAAAAACATGATACAGCTTTCTACTATATACAAGAAATGCACCTCAACCTCAAAAACAGACACAACCTCAGAGTAAATGAATAATTGGAAAAGGTTTTCCTATCAAGTGGACCTAAGAAACAAGTGGGTGTAGCTATCCTAATATCTAACAAAATAGATTTCTAAATAAATCAATCAGAGGAGATGGAGTTTTATGGTCCTAAGACAAATAATCCATCAAGATGTAGTCTCACTCTGAACATCTATGCACCTAATACAAGAGCACCCACATATGTAAAAGAAACATTACTAAAACTTAAATCACATCAAACCCCACATACTAATAGTAGGAGACTTTAACACCCCACTCTCGCCAATGGACAGGTCAACTAGACAGAAATTTAACAGAGAAATAAGAGAACTAACAGATGTCATGAATAAAATGAACTTAACAGATATCTATAGAACATTACATCCAAACACAAAAGAATATACCTTTTTTTTCAGCACCTCATGGAACCTTCTCTAAAATTGATCACGTTCTTGGTAACAAAGGAAACACCCACAAATACAAAACAATTGGAGTAACCCTTTGTGTCTTATCAGATCATCATAAATTAAAGTTAGAATTTAACAACAATACTACTTTCAGAAAGACTACAGACTCATGGAAATTGAACAGTGAACTATTGAACCACCCCTGGGTCAAGGAAGAAATACAGAAAGAAATTAAAGACTTTTTCAGAATTCAACAAAAATGAATGTCCAAGGTATCCAGACCTATGGGACACTGTTGAGGCAGTATTAAGAGAAAAGTTCATAGCACTAAGTGCCCACATAAAGGAAATGGAGAAAGCTCACATTAGCGACCTAACAGCACACGTGAAAGCTCTAGAATAAAAAGAAGCAGACAAACCCACGAGATGTAGAAGACAGGAATAATCAAATTGAGGGCTGAAATCAACAAAATAGAAACAAATAAAACAATACAAAGTATCAAAGAAATAAAGATCTGGTTCATTGAGAAAATCAACAAGATAGACAAAACCTTATCCGAACTAATCAAAAGGCAGAGAGAGAACATCTGAATTAAGAAAATCAGAAATGAAAAGGAGTACATAACAACAGACAGTGAGGAAATTTGGAGGAAAAGCTGTACGCTACAAAATTGGAAAACATAAAAGAAATGGACAATTTTTTAGATAGATACCATATACCAAAATTAAATCAAGACAAGATGAGCAATTTAAATAAACCTATAAAGTACAAGGAAATAGAAGTTGTCATCAAAACCTTTCAACCAGGACAAAGCCCAGGGCTAGATGGTTTTAGTGCAGAATTCTATCAGAACTTCCAAGAAGAGCTAATACCTATACTCCTCAAAGTGTTCATCGCCAAACTTTTTATGAGGCTACTGTTACCCTGATACCAAAACCATACAATGACCCAACCAAGAAATGCAATTACAGACCCATCTCACTCATGAATTTTAATTCAAAATTCTCAATAAAATACTGGCAAACCGAATCCAAGAACATAACAAAAATTAATCATCCAACATGATCAAGTGGGCTTCATCCCAGGGACTCAGGGCTAGTTCAAAATACAAAAATTTATCAATGTAATCCACCATATAAATAAACTGAAAGAAAAAAAAACAAATGATCATTTCATTAGATGCTGAAAAGCATTCAACAAAATCCAACACCTCTTCATGATAAAGGTCTTGGAGAGATCAGGGATACGAGTAACATACCTAAATATAACAAAAGCAATATACAGCAAGTCTACAGCCAACATCAAATTAAGTGCAGAGAAACTCAAATCAATTCCAGTAAAATCAGAAACAAGATAAGGCTGTCTACTCTCGACATATCTCTTCAATATAGTTCTTGACGTTTTGGCTCTAGCAATAAGACAACAAAAAGAGACCGGATATTAATCCACACATCTATGAACACCTGAGTTTTGACAAAGAAACTAAAGTAATACAATGGGAAAAAATTATATTCAACAAATGGTGCTGGCATAACTGGATATCAACATGTAAAAGAATGCAAATAGATCCATATCTTTCACCATGCATACAACTCAAGTCAAAATGGATTAAAGACCTCAATATAAATACATCCACAGTAAACCTAATAGAAGACAAAGTGGGAGGTAGTCTTCAATGTATGGGCACAGGAAACCACTTCCTGAATATAACCACAGTAGCACAGAAACTGAGATAAAAAACTCCTGAAACTGAGAACTTTCTGTAAGGCAAAGGATACAGTCAATAAGAAAAAAGGCAGCCAACTGAATGGAAAAAGATTTTCACCAATCCCACATCAAAGGACTGATCTCCAAAACATAAAGAACTCAAGAAATTATACATCAAATTTCTAAATAATCCAATTTAAAAAATGGAGTACAGAACTAAACAGAGAATTTTCAAAAGAAGAATCTCAAATGGCCAAAGATACTTAACGAAATGTTCAACATCCTTAGCCATCAAAGAAATGCAAATCAAAATTTCTCTGAGATACTATCTTACACGTGTCAGAATGGCTAAGATCAAAGACAGCAATGATATGCTAGAGAGGATGTAGTGTAAGAGAAACATTCACCCATTGATGGTGGTTAATGCAAACTTTTACAACCACTCTGGAAATCAGTATGGTGGTTTCTCACAAAATTGGGAATCAACCTACCTCAGAATCCAGCAATACCACTCTTGTGCATATACCCAAAAGCTGTTCAATCATACTACAAAAACATTTGTTTAACTATGTTCATAGCTTCATTATTTGTAATAGCCAGAACATGGAAACAACCTAGATGCCCTTCAACCAAAGAATGGATAAAGAAAATGTGGCACATTTACACATTAGAGTACTACTCAGTGGTAAAAAACGATGACATCTTGAATTTTGCATGCAAATGGATGGAATTAAAAAAAAAAAAACACTATCCTTAGTGTGGTAACCCAGACACAAAAAGATGAATATGGTATGTACTCACTCATAAGTGGATACTTGCTACAGACAAAGGACATTGAGTCTATACTTCATTATTATAGAAAAGTTAAGTAATAAGGTAAACCCTAAGAAAAACATAGATTCACCCGGAAAGTGGAAACCGACAAGATCTCTTGGCAAAATTGGGAGCATGGGGTGGGGGTAGAAGGGAGGGTGGAAAGGGAAGAGAAATGAAGAAGGGAAAGGGTGAGGAGAACTTGAGGGAATGAGGAGGAAGGACAGTAATGAGAGCAAGGAAAGAGATATCTTGTTTATGGGAGCCATTGTGGGGTTAGCAAGAAACCTAGCTCTTGAATAATTCCCAGGCATCCACAAGGATGACCCCAGGTAAGACACTAAGTAATAGAGGAGAGGGTGCCCAAACTGGCCTTGCCCTATAGTCAGAATGATGAATATCTTAAATATCATCATAGAACCGTTGTCCAACAACTGATGGGAACAGAGGCAGAGCACATCGGAGCACTGGACTGAACTGCCAAAGTCCAGTTGAAGAGTGGAAGGAATGAGAATATTAGCAAAGAGGTAAAGACCGACTGTGATGGGTATACCCACTGAAACAGTCTACCTGAGCTAACTGGAGCTCACTAACTTCAGCCAGATTGGGAAGGAACAAGCATAGAACAAAACTAGTCTTGCTGAATGTGGTTGAGGGTTGCATGGCTGGAGCAGACTGAGGGCCACTGGCAGTGGCACCAGCATTTATCCTACTGCATGTAGTGGTTTATTGGGAATCTAGTCACTTTTGATGGACATCTTTCTCAGGCTAGATATAATAGGGAGGGCCTTGGACCTTCTCCAATCAATGTGCCTTACCCTCTCTGAGGAGTGATAGGGAGGACTTATGGTTGTGGACAGAATGGGAGGAGGGTAGGGAGTGGGAACTTGGATTAGTATGTATAATGAAAAAAGACAGTTTGTTTTCTTTTTTTAAAATATTAAAAAGGAATAAAAAGTATCAATCCAAATGTCAACTTGGTCATTAGTCACTCTTAATTAAACTTTTCGTGATGTACTTCACATATGGACTCAGTCAAGAACCTTCAGGAAAGTTACAGTGCTGTGAGGAACACTGTGGTCTTCTTCTGCAGCCCTACCACACAGAAGGCCAGAATGTTAACATAAGGTGTTTCCTCTTTATTTTGTTTCAATCCAGGAAGGACTAGTTATTTTGTTTTATAGCCTTATGAATCACCTGCAAAATCTTTAGAATAGGCCTCAGTCTTCCTAATTGTAGCTGAACGCATATTCAGGGCTAGAAGACACAGTGGCTGGTGCTCTAACTTAGCTCCAGAGTACCTGAAGGAATGTACTTGGTAGTTATCTATCTACTCTAGATGGAAGCAGGGACAGCTATGGGACAGTGTTTTCAAAGAGTAGTGGGAAAATACCTGTGGTAATGGAGATGGTGTCTGTCCTGGGTGCCTCAATTGGCCTCGTGTCCCTTAAGACATCCATGGTTCTTTGTTTGTTATTTTGTTTTAAATTTATGCATTATTGTACTTGGCAGCTCAGCTATCTTGCATGTGTTGAACTAAAATAAATTGTTTTCCAAATTTTATTAAGTTGTGATTACAGGTGAGCTGCTGTCAGTTTCTACACTTTACCTGAGCTTTGAGAATCCAAGCACAAGTCCTCATACATGTTCAGCAAGTGGTTTACTCTCTGTAGCATCTTTTGAACCTGCAGACAACAAATTCTAAAACAGATAATGCTAAATATATGTCTTTCTCTCTACTTCATACAACTAGAAATATAAGATTTAAAGGAAATTAAACTTTAGCTAATGTCACATATTTATTTAATAAAATATTGCCAGTTGATTATGATCACTAAATTTCTGTTAATTACAAAATAAAGCAAAAAAGCAAGAATGCAATAATAAATAATATAATAATAATAATAATAATAATAATAATAATAATAATAATAATAATAAAGATTCAAAGATGACAATACAGTGGAAATAAATTTCCACAAAGTACAAATTATGAAAGAAATACCTCTCATTAAAATGGGCAGCTTTGACCTAAGCACCAAGACATGCAAGAAAAGAAGAGAGGAAGTTAACAGAGCTTTTGGTAAAGCAAGATAGCATGGAGATATGGAATTAGCTGCATAATGTTTTATCATCCCATTGGGCTGCCAAGTTCTCTTAAGCAATACCAATGTATTGCTTAATAACTTTAAAATTGGATTGTTCCTACTTGTGGTCATCTTCATGTTTAGGAAGATTTGTCACACAAACTAAAGAAATCTGTCTCCTTTGGTATCTAGCAATCAAAAGAACCATCAAAAAAGCATAATACCAACCTTTCACAAAGAACATTTCTATCAGAGACATAAGCGAACCTGTCCTCAGAATGACTTATACACTTTTCCAGAAGGGGCTTGAATAAATATCGACAATCTAGATGATGAAAAAAAGGATATTGCTTTGAAGATTAATTTTTATTTTTATGTAGATATGCTGTGTGTGTGTGTGTGTGTGTGTGTGTGTGTGTGTGTGTGTGTATGTGTGTGTTTGTGTATGTGTGAGTAAGTATATGTGCAGGCCAGAAAAGAACATTGGGTTTCCTGGAGCATGAGTTATAGGTGATTCCTACCCTCCAATCTTATCAAACTTAGGTACTGAAAAATAATCTCAAGTTATCTGAAATAGCAGCAAGCACTCTTAACTGCTGAACCATTTCTACAGTCCTAGTAATATTACTTTGAAAACACTTTCTCAGATCCTTCAGAAATGAAGAGAAATGCTTTCATGTAAAACTAAAGTAGATTTCTTATTGAAATATAGAAAATATTGGAAAAAGATGAAAATAAAATAATAGAAAATCTGATACCCAGCAGAACTGATACAAATTTTGTACAGCACTTATTTCATGAATATATAAAACCCCCATAGATTATATAGTATATGCTTATAAATTACCACAAGGAATGAAATATATTTGGGTATATCAGTAAATACACATTTTATGGACTTAAATGTACTCATGTTATTAATGTATAAAGAAAGTTTTATGTATATTCTTTTAACAGAATAAAAAGCAAAATGAATGAATTGACATACTTAAACTTTTATCAAATAATCTAGTGGTGAATATAAAATATTCTATAAAACATATTACACATTTGTGAATTACTTACTTTTCTATATATATCTAATTTCACTATTCACTACTAAATATAAAGTAGCTTAGTATTCCTATTCTTAAGCAGTTTATTTTAATGTTTCAATAAAAATCTACAGGCAATTAGATATTTCAGATATAAGAATATTGTTAATATTTTCTAGATATCCATATGCACAAGATGTTTCCAGTAAAGTAGTGTATTTGCCTGGACACCAGAAGGCATCAGGACATTGTGTGTTGTTGTTTTTTTTTTTTATCTCTGAAAGAACACACCTTTTCTTTATAAAAAAAATTAGAAGCTAGTGCTGGGGAGACTGTTCAGTTATTTACATGCTTGTAAGGTAAGCCTGAGGACCTGAGTCTGATTCTTAGCAGCCATGTCTGAGGCTGGGAGTAACAAGACAGGAGCCTGCTATCCAACCAATGTACTCAAATCTATGATCACTGGGTCCAAGTGGGAGACCCTGTTTCAGAAAATAAGGGAGTGAGTGACTGAAGAAGGCATCTGGTACTGACCTCTGACCTCTAGCTATATGACCATAGCCAAGAGTAATAACAAACAACAGCAGGCAGTCATGCTGGGTCACATAGCAAAGAGTGCTGTAGAGAGGCTGAGCCAGAGATTGCTCAGACTTAGAGAAAGTGAATTTAAAAACAATGTTGTGAAGACAGAATCCATGCTGTAAGAAAAAAAAAGTCAAAGACCTGAGAGTAAATCCCAGCATTTCATCTTAAGAGCCTTAAATTATAAGATTGAGTCTCTATTCTTTAATCATCAAAACTTTCTACACATGTGCTATCTATTATCACTACTATGAAAATGTGTGTATTTTACTAAATATGGATGAGTTCTGGATATGAGAGAAAATTGTACGAGCTCGTACATTATTCTGAAAAAACTCCTCAACTACTTCTTTGAGAATATCACTGAGAATCACATATGTCAAATTAGAGATCATATGCATAAATATACTGCATTGCATTATTTAAAGGGTATATAAATACGTGTCAATTTAATGAAAGTATAAAACAATCTAAACATCTGCCCTTACACCCACAGATAAATGTAGTCTCTACTACTCATCAAGAAAACTTAATTTTTCAACCGATGGAGACCATTACAGAGAAGCACATTCAATCAAAATGCAGAATTGTGGAGCCCAGTCCCAAGGGGTGTATCTACAAAACACTCACATAACTAGAAGCTCATGAGGCATTGCAGAAGAGAGAGTAGGAAAATTGGAAGAGCCAGAGGATCAAGGAGTCTATTGTCAAGTTGTGTCTCCAGGAGATGTCAGATGATAAGTCCCCTCAACTCTCACCAATGTAGATGACTAAACACGAGCTGAACAAGGACACCAATAGACATGCCAAGGAAATGGAGAAAGCCCTTGAGGCTCCAGCACTATACAAAGAACTAAAGGCAAATAAAGGCACTGAGAAGGAGAGAAATTTTCTTCTTCAGGGAGGAGCACACTAATTAGTTATCCAATATGAGTGCATACAGGTAACATTTTACGAATGAAGCATGTTATATTTGGAAATATTTATGTATATGAATAAACACATATGCACATAATAACTATTTATGTTTGAAGGTGTTTGAAGGAAGAAGGGAAGTGAGAAGTACGAATATAATATCTCAAAAAGTCAAAAGGTATTATTAGTTATTACAGTTTTCTTAATTGTTTATTATAAGTGTTCAGAATTTTATATATCTTTAAATCTGTGTATGCACACTTGTGTGAACTTACTGTCTGTTTGTGTTTTGTGTGTACAGGTTCACATGTATATAAAATTTCACATGATTATACTTGTATTTGAGTGTGGAGATCAACAGAAAACCTTGATTGTTGTTACTCAGGAAACATCCACAATTTTATAGTCTTTTATCAAAAGATAGTTTTATGCCTCTCTCTCTCTCTTTCTCTGTGTGTGTACCTGCATAAGACAATGCACATGAGTATAAGAATAAATGTGGAGGTCAGAGAAAGGCACCAGGTTCCTTGAAGCTGGAGCTACATGCTGCTTTTACTTGCAAAATGAGGATGCTTAGACTGCATTCAGGTCCTATACGGTAGCATTAAGTACAACATGAATATATACTAGGCTGCCTTGTGAACAAGTCAGCTGTCACTCTCTCCCTAGCACTTGGCTTGCAAACATGTGTCATGACACCATGAATAGAAATTTTGATGTGTGTGTGTGTGTGTGTGTGTGTGTGTGTGTGTGTGTGTGTGTGTATGTGTTTAGTGTAGGAACTGAATACAGATGCAATCCCTTAACTGACTGAGCTAGGTCCCTGTATTGTTCATTATGAGTTTTCAAGCTGTACAAAACTTCTGAGTGATTCTTATTCAAGATTAAGCTAAATTTACATTTTGTCCTAGGAATCTGTATTCAGTTTGAGCAAGTCTAAATATTTTGAATTAACTCATGTTCAAATTCAATTTCCCCTATGTGGTTTTTATGCAAGTTGCTTAAGTGTGATTTTCCACTTCTCATATGAACCTAAAACTAACTTTTTAAATTTTCTTGCTATTGTAAGTAGATGCTAATGAAACCATTTTGAATAAATTATCACAATATTCAGAACTTATTATGCATTAAGATACAAAATTTTATCACTGTAGTTTCTTCCTGAAAAGCTTATGTAAAACATGCAATTCTGAGGCTTTAGAAGTTGTATGTGTGTTTTTGTGAGTGCAAGTGGAGAAGGAAGGTGCTTACAGATTTGTCAATAATTCAGAATGAATATTCACTTACTAATCTGTAGTGTATGTATATGTAAAAATTTTAGAGTTGAGAGTGAAGGAAATAACCAGTGTCAATGGTAACCCAGAAGTATATGTGAAGAACTGGATTAGGGGAAAAAATGCATGTAATGAACAAAGTGTACAAAGAAGTATAATGTAGCCAAATTATATAAACATATAAAATATGTTTGCCTAAATGCATTCAAAATCAGAATGTTCTGTGGATGCAAGTTTTAAATGTTTTTGTTTCTTTGGGAAAAGAGAGCTTCAGTAGTAGAAAGTTTAATTAGAAGATAATTACAATGGATTTGTCTAAATATGCTTTCAGTATAACCTGGCATAGTCAAAATTGTCAATCTTTATCAGTTTATGCAAAATCACAACCTTATAACTCAACATGGCTAATAGAAAGGAAATAAATTAAAATACACATTGACTAATGTGACTGTTTTGTAATAGCACTCCCAATGTTTAATGTCCTGCCATCTTATGGGAATTCTGCTGCTGGCCGTCACTAGTTTATGTGTAGTAAGGCCTTTTATTAGCAGATCAGACTGGGCCTTGCATTTTGTTTCTGATACATTTTATTTATGTAACCTAAAATGGCTTAATATTATTATTTTTGTATGTTTCTTTAATAATATACATATACTATTTCTAATCCCACTTGTTTATCTTTATCAAGTTTATTAATCTCACATTGTGCAATTTATATGTAATGACCTTGAATCACACATTGTCTTAACCAAACTTCCTTGTTTTTGTTCATCAGATATTCCTGATCTTAAAGAGAGCATGGCATTACTAAATTATATACAGGACCTCCATCTAAAATTCAATTCAAGATAAGTAAAGTATATTCTAATATATGTGGATATGTCCCATGCTATACTTCAGACATAACTATTTTTAAGGCATAATTGAACATAAATATTTTTCTTGTTTCAATTTGAAATTAAAAGTGACTGAACATGCTTTTTTAAAATTTATTTTCAAATAAGATACCTTTGGGGATAGATGAATCAAGTTGAGATATAATCACTTTGTAAATGAATTAAATTATCAATGAAAATAATTTTGTATTTATTCCATTTAACATTAGCAATATTGTATTTGAAGAGTAATTTTTATTTCATTGTGAAACTGTGTAAAGTAGTCAATGCTACTAATGCCAAAGAAACCCATAAAAGATAACATATTATATCATAAACTCTGATTTGGGCTGTCTCTTAACTTTCCAATGAACATGATGAAAAAGTTTTAGAAACTGATGACCAATAATTTGCTGCATAAAGGGGTCCTGAATTAAATGTCACTAAGACCATTTATATGAAGTAAATGGAGATTTTTATTTCTTGAAAATGAAACTTTTTCACTTATAGCATATATGAATCAACTACAGAAAATGCTAACTAAAAGGAAATTATGAGTCAAATTTACTTCAAACTTCTATCCATTGAAAATCAGTGGTTTAAAAATTCTGCAAAGGATAACAGGAAAGCTAAAATTTTCAGAGGTGAGTCCTATGAACATATGAGCCCAAGTATCAGATGTTGTGTCCTTACTTACTAAGAGTGGGAGTGGTTAAATTGTATCATACAGAGCGATTATCTTCAGCCATATTAAAGTTATGCCATTTTCAGGAAAGGGATGTAACTGAAGATAATCATATTGAATTATGACTTAACTCAGGCTTAATTCTCTCATTTATCATTCCTATATTTTATACAAATGTATAAAATCCTGCATGTATATGTGTCATGAAAAAGAAGTGAAGCTGTCTTGGAGAACAAATGGGACTAACAGGAGAAGGGACAGAGGAGACAGAGGAGAAATGTAATTGACCATTTGTATGACAACATCCTTAACTAACATAACATTGCTTCAGTGAACACAAATGTATGTCAGTAAGAATGTTAGCATCAGAAGTGATTTTAGGCACATTAGGGATAAAATCTTAAAGGGTTTGAAGGTGGTATTAGATAGCCAAATGTACAATGCTAGAAGGAATCTGCCAAAAAAATAAAAATAAAACAAATTTAAAGCAAAAACAAAAAAACAAAAACCAGAAATAAAGCCAGTCTGGATAGATTCTGGCTGTCTTTCATAAATACCCCCATTCCCCACCACACAAACACACCCCAGTAATTGTGCAAGGCACTGTGTTCCAGGCACATATATTTATAGCTAATGAATTTAATTTCAACAGACTAAGATGTGATTACTACTCCTAGGAAAGCTTTTGCCTCTTCCTAAAAGGTCTGTGCTCCACTCTTATTTGTACTGCTGAAAACAAAATGTATTATTATCTATATTTTTGATTTTGGAAACATTCTGGATTATCACTGTCTACTTTCAGCCCATTTGTGTTAATAATATAATCACACTGTTAAAAACAGAGAGTTATATGTAAATCTATTTGGATCTTCAAGCTTTGACAATTAAAATGCTAGTATGATACTTTTAGTATTTTCAATGAATTGAAAACTGACAATTATTTTTGGAAATCATTTCTCTTGGTATGCTAATGCTCTCCACAGGACGCATTGAATAGCTAACAGAAAGCTAGTATCAGGTATGAAAAGCATCCCTTTGAGTTGTTAAAAGGAGTCAAAGAGATACTCCTAAAATAATATAGTTAATTGCCTTTGCCCTTGTTTTCCTTATTGATCTTGAAGGTAAGAACCTATTTTGAAGATATCACATACTTCGACAAAGGACATAGAGGAACTAAACTAGTTGAGCTAGAAGTTTCTTTCCTGACTGATATTATGCTGAGGTGAAATGCAAACATAAGGCTTGTAGACTATAATATTAACTTACTTGCCAACTTATCCCCTAGGGTGTAGCTATGCAGTCTATACCTTTTGAGGGTTACCAGAATTGGATAATTGTACTTAAAACCTACTAAAAGCTTAAATTTGTGCCTGGTATTTTAAACCTAGCTAATCATATATGGTTAAAATTGAATGAAAATGAAAACATAACATGTCCAAACTTATGGCACCCAATGAAGGAGTTTGTGAGAGGCAAGTTTGTGGCACCAAGTGCCTTCATTAAAAATTTGGGAATACCTCATATTAGTACTCTAAGGGTACTTAAGGGAGCTCTAGGGAGAAAGAAAAGAAATAACACAAAAAGGAATAGATTGAAATAAGTATTCAAAATCATGGTTGGAATTAATAAAATGGAAACAGACAAGAAAAGAAACATGATATAAAGAATCAATGAAAGAGACTTGTTTCTTTGAAAAAATCAGTAACACTGACCAACTCTTAATAACATTAATAAACAGGTGGAGAAAAAAATCAAAAGCAGAAACAAAAGTAAGGAAGGTATATAGTCACATACAACAAGGAAATCCATAGACTCATAATAACATTCTTTAAAAACCTGTACTATACCAAATTGAACAATCTTATTTTAAAAAAAGGTAATTTTCTTGATCTCTACCACTCTTGAATGTTCAATCATGATTAAAGAAGAAATTTAAACAGATCTATAACTCTAAGTGAAACAGAAGCTCTAATTACAATCTCCCAACTAAAAAAGATCAGGGCCAGATGGTTTTATTACAGAACTCAACTAGATTTTCAGAGAATAATTAACACCATCACTTCTCAAATTATTCTAGAAAATAGAAACAAAAGGAACTTTGCTAAGGGAGGCCACATTTACCCTGATGTATGATATAAACCACAGAAAGCTGAAAGAAGAGAATTGAAGAGCAACTTCATTTATGAGCATAGATACAAAAATTCTTTAGAAAATAATTGCAAACCAAGTACAATTACACAATCAGGATATTCATATTTTGTCCCAGAGATGCAGGGATGGTTCAACTTATGTATGGAAACACCACACACACACACACACACACACACACACACACACACACACACACACACACACACCACTGAAGATAGTTAAAAAATATCTTGAATTATTGTAGAACTGCTCTAGCTTTCACACTCAACCTCAAATTGTCCCACGGATACAGAGCAATTAAAAGAACATGTAATTTGCAGAAAAACGTGTTGATCAGTGGAATAGAAATGAAGATCTGGACATAAATTTTCAAACATATATACACCTGAATTTTGATAAATTCAAAATAAACACTGGGAAAAAGACAGAATATTCAATAAATTTCACCAGCCAAACTAGATGTCTATATGTTAAAGAATCAACATAGGTCCATATTTAGTACCTTCCACAAAACTCAGTTCCAAATGGATCAAAAACCTCTACATAAAACTAGATACACTGAATATAATAGATAAAAAAAACTGAGGGACACCCTTGAACTAATTGGCACAAGACAATATTTCTGCACACAACACCACTAGCAAAGGCATGAATAGTAACAATTGATTCATGGGCTTCTGGAGACCGAGATTCTGTATGAAAAGAACACCATCATTCAGACAAATTTCCAGAATACAGAATAGGAAGTTTTTACCAACTACACATCTGATAGAAAGCTAATATAATATACAAACTATATATAAAAAAAACCCTGGGCTTTAAAAATCAAATAACCTAATTTGAAAACGGGATGCAAGTTTAAACAGAGGATTTTCAAAGGCGGAACCTTAAATTGCTGAGAAATATTTAAAGAAATGTTCAACATCCTTAGTAGTAAGTAAAATCCAAATCAGAACTACTTTAACATTTCATTTTATATCAGAACGGAAAAAGCATGGGATGGTTGTAGATATTAGAGGACCAGGATACCTGCTGTGAGACTGTGTCTTCTATATATTAAAAAGGAAACTGAGTCTAAACCTTACCTATATGATGACAGCACTAGTTGACAGAACATGAATATGAAAATTCCACAGGATCTAAATCTAGATGAAGAACTACAGAGTACAGATGATGAAAAGGTATACTAAAATTTTCTACAGGAAAGAGCTTATCCTTATAATAGGTTATCCAATTCCAAGTTGTCAAGCTTTAAACACATATATGTAGAAATAATATTAAATGTAGTCAGCAGAGATGTGTGTGTGTGTGTGTGTATCTGTGATGATGAAAGATGATGTTGAGAATTTGGGAGTGCGGAGGACACAGGATGAGCTGCAGGGAAATGATATGAATGTATGTTAGAAATTCTTAAAAAATAAATAAAATAAAGACGATTCTAAGTTCTCTTATAAAATATCAGTATTTTTTAGCAAAAAGACACAAATTGAAGAATTATTCATAGATATTTTAATAGTAAAGTTTACATTAATATACAATTTCTTAGAATCCAATAAATCAAGGGAAATTGCCTCTAAATTGGGAGTTTATTTAAAAATCAATTGTGGTTATAAAAGTTACTGCATAAGGATATATCAAGTCGCATTTCCATGAGTACTTTTAACTACAAACAACACTGATGTAAGCACATCTAAATATGGGCCCGTCATTGTCAGTCTTCTTGTAGAGAAGAAAGGAAATTATAGAAACTGTTTAAGAAAATTGATTATTAGTTCTAAAAGTATTTGACAATAATCTACCTTGTGAGTCTATTCACAACAAACAAACATTACTGAAATAGAAGGATGTAATAACAATTTCAGAAAAACCAAAATCTACAAGACAATATATAAAAGAGCTATCAAAATATATTCTGAAAGAAGAAAAGTCATGGCAACAAATTAATCAAAAAAGTCTCTTGTGTTAATACTAAACTTCATATATGTTGAAAAAGAAGCCTGTTCAGTTTCCATGTCCAGATGTTTCAAAACACATTCCGAACAACAACAGAGAAAGCAGACGGCCAGTGCACTGGTCAGAGCAGCGCTTCTTTTCTGTCTTCTTCAGTTTTTTAAAGGGTTTTTAGCAAGTTGTAATAGAGAAAATTAACATTGAAGAAAATTATTTTTCTCTAAGAAGATCATTTGATTTCTGCCCATGGAAATGCAATTCATTGTTGCCTTATAACCTGTGTGTAATTTGCACCTATTTGAAAATCATTTTGATATTGATAATCATCTATATTCCTATTGAATAAACACTCTTTAAATGTATTCTTGAGTACAAATATTTGATATATAGTCAATTTATCTTTCCACATGGCATTATATATTTTCTAATAGAAGCATTCTTTAATGGATGGATTATTAGCTTCTTAAATTTTAAATAAATGACTGTTATATTTTTAGGTCACATTAAAACTCTTCATTATTATTAGAAATAAATGTGTGTGTGTGTTTGTGTGCGTGCATGCATGTTTGTGCCAGTTTTAAAGGTGACTTCTGTAAATAAAAGATTAGAAAACAGTTATTCCTAACAGGGGAGATATTATAAAAAACCAACAGAAAAACTTCCTAAATGAGGGTTGCCACAGTGAAATAAACCAAATGAACTGGTATGAAGCTATATAACCGGGAGGTCTGTCAGTTCAAATCTTTTCCCAATTGTATTTGTTAACAAAGAATAAAAATGGTCATATGATTATAAAAAGGGGAGACATTTCTGGTCAGTCATTTTGGAAAGTACAATAGAAATTAAATTATAGATTTTTTTCTATCATTTTTTCTTCTATAGGTTCTCACATGCTCATTAGTAAAGGGCAGCATGTCAGAGACATAGAAACAGCAAGAGCCACTCCCATCACGTTTTCAGATGCCAGAGTTATCAGAACTCACTCTGTTCAGAATACAGCTGAATTGATTAAGGTACTTGGGTTCATTAAATGTAGCCTGTCTCTAGGGAAGTGCCATCACACAGCATGCCTTCTCATAAATTACTATAGAACATGCACAGTAGTCAGATTGTTCATTTTAAAACTGACAATGCTTTGAAATATTTTTTATGGTTTTCTTATAAATCCTTTGACAACCTCATTCTCCACTGTTAATGTTTGTTTAAATCTTTTGCACATAGTAACTAGCTGTTTCTAACTTATGGTGAAATAAACAGGCCAAATCTTGGTTAGATGTTTTTGAAGGAATTATGGCGAACATGACCTTATTTTAGTGTATATCAAAGCCTTTTATACAATCATAAAAATTAATACAGGCACCAATGGATAGATTAATGAAACAAACTACAGTTAAGTTAATAGAAAAATAGGGACATAAAATACTGGATTTGTAGTTGATTGTATTGGTTTTTTATCAATTATAGTCCAAGTAATTAGTATGTTTGTTGTTAGCAAGAAAGGGAAATGTAAGTTAAGTGACAAAATAGATTTATGAATGTCTCTTAATAGTGGTGATTTTTTTTTACCAGAAACGTTACAATTTGTTATGCTGATAATATTGAACATTAGCAATGGTTTAGAGCAAGGGGAGCTCCCACATTCTAAAATTAGTTCATAAATCAGGACAATATTTTGAAAAAAATATCCCATTGTTGAAAATCATTGTTAAAAGCCCATTTTCCATGACCAGTTTGAATTTATCTTTCTGCACCGGCCTTCCAATTATACTCATAGGTATATTCCTCACAGAAATGCGAGAAGTAGAACATTTAACTCAGGTGTTGAAATATAAATTTTGGTTAACTAAGTACTGACTACCATAGATAGTACCACTCACCTCATAGTCTATATTAGCCTTTTACGTTACACTGTGAAATAATATTTTTATACATTTCAAATGTGAAAAGATGTATAACTTGTCTGAGTCCATCCTCCTATATCCTGGTTATCTCTGCTTTCTTTTTTTTTTTCTTTTACTTGAAACAATTGCATGGATCACAGTCTGGTCTAGAATGCTCTACATAGAATTTAACTTTAGATAAAGAGAATATATAGAACCAGGCCTTGAACTTCTGATCCTCATAGCTTGACCTCCCAAGTGTTGAGACTGTAGGTATTTTCCTGCTTTTATGCAATCCTGGGGATCAAATCTGGAACTTTGTGTATGCTGGGCAAGTACTCTACTCACTGAGCTTATCATCTACTATTATTCATAGATGCAGGCAAAATTTAGTAAACTCCCTTAAATAGTATGCTAATACTTTGTTTACTTATGGTTCATTCACACAGATATTCGGGACAGTAGATTTTAGGTTAACTTTACTATTAATGTAACTTAGATTTAGGAATATTGAAGGATTGACTTCTATCCTACTAATCTTATTTTCTATTTTGTAGGGTTGTTTTATTTATTTAATGAATATTGCAATAATAAAAATAAGGATGGATGTCACTACTGACCTATTACAGAGATGTGCTTGAGAATCTCCAGTGCTGTCATGTGAATCTCTCATTCTTTTTGATCCTGTCATGTACTATAAACTTTAAATATGTTGTGCAGTCAGCATCTGTGACTAATTAGCTGACAAAACAACAAAAAAATCAAAAATCAATATTCTAAACTGAACCTCATTACTGTCATTTTGCTAAAAAGAAATTATGACAACTTAGTCTGTTTATCTCTACATTAACAGAATTTGTCATAGTGACATATTGTGGAATTCACTGGATTCAAGGGTAACTGTCATCAGGATTGTTAGGCCTGATGCTTATGGTTACTGAGGAAAAACTGATGCACTTTGTATTCTATTCTGCGTTAGCATCTTGTGTAGCTAAGTTCTAAATCTCTGCTTCATTTTAAGATATACATTTCTGCTGTATATAAATTTTATATATTTTAAAGCAGAAAACCATTTAAAGGAATAAAATCTATAAACTTGAGAGATGTATACTTGGACAAGAATGTGAAATGCAAGCATGAGCACCTGAGTTCAGATTTAAGCATCCATGCAAAGAGTCAGCCATGCTCATAGGTTTTTAAAACATGTGCCCAGTGGTGAGTGGAAACAGAAGACAACTCTGGGTTTTCTGATACACCTTTCTCATAGAAAGAGCATGGAAAAAATCGTACAAATCACAATCCCAGAGAACCTAGACAACAACGAGGACCCTAAGAGAGACATACATGGATCTAATCTTCAAGGGAAATATAAAAATACAAGATCTCCTGAGTAAATTGGAAGCATGAGGACCATAGGAGGAGCATTGAAGGGGAGGGGACAAGAAGGGAGGGGAGCATAGAAATGTAGAACTCAATAAAATAAAACAATTAAAAAAATAGCATGGATATTGGGAGAACAGGACACCTGATTTTCTCCTCTGGTTTCTTTGCACATACTGGAACATGTAGGTACTAGCACACACATGTGAGTATATGTCATGTTTTGAAGAAGTGCTTTCAAGTATGAAGGCAGTTTATAAAATCACTTAGGTAATTTGTCCTCACAGTATAATCCTAAAAACTAGCATGTTTCCGCTTAAATATTTTCTTCACCCTTAATAGATTCAATTTAGTTTCTCTAAGTGCCTTCTTCTAAAAACCTGTTGACTGGATCGTTAATGATGAATTCAGATTTTAACACTTTCTTTCATTTGCATAAAATGAATTATTCAATCCATCTTAGTCTTGGTGATTTCTTTGCTAAAATGAACTAAAATTTATTTCTATATAAAGTAATGAAGAATAAATGATGTTGCATATAAGAAGCATTTAGGGATATGGTAGTCACTCATAGAACAAAGCACAGGGAAAGCTTGTGGAGACCTAAGTTTCATGGCCTTGAACAACAGTCAAGCTTTTATTGTTGCCTCTTTACTTTAATTCCTGATATGTTGTTATTTTAAAATACTTATAACACAGAGACATAAATTCCTCATAGGCATTCCTAACTACTTATGGTAATATTCAAAATACATTGGCATAAGAAGTTCAGAACGGTCAGACCTACAAGAAACACATAAATGGTACTCCTCCAACCAAGGAGCAGGGATTGTGGTGGAAGATGGAGTGTAAAGAATGCAAGGACAAAAGGATTTGGATGACTTCAAGGAGAGAGCATCTTCTGGATACAGCAGGGTCGCCACACAAACTGAACCATGGCAGTTGTTACAGTATACACAAAACGTGTTTCTTCAAGTTAGATAAAATCCTAGAATGGTGAGGGGAGGAGAACACGAACTCCTACTTCTAGATGAGAATCTATTGGCAATTGATGACTATTAGGAAAATCAGAATCACAGAATACAGCCCCTGATAAGTCAACAATGCTCTAGTGGATGACATCATATCCTAGAATATCTAGGAAGCAGAAAGTAGTGTTTATGGATTTAAAAATAAAGAAAAAGACAATCAATGAAATAAGCAAGAAAAGGATACCAATATAGAAGGAACTGGAGGGAGGATAATTATTATCAAAACATTATACGAAATCTCAAATAACTAACAAAACTATTCTTTCAAAATTGGAAATATTTTACACTGAGCCAGAATTTTACTTTTAAATTATTTTATAGAAGTTAAATTTCTTCAAAGATTACAACAATGGAACTCATCTAATTTCCACATTTCTTGTTCACCAGAATTTATTCACACATTTCCCATTAATCTTAGAAAGATTTAATTCTAAGTATTTAATTAGTATGATTTAAATTAGTATGAATATTTCTTTAAATTATTTGATAATGCATCCAAGTTTATGAAATTTACTTAGAATTTGGTTTTTCTAAAAATTTAAAAACTGGTATATCAACTGAAATTAATTTTATATTGTTTTTTCTGGTGCTTTTATTCTCAAAATAAATACTTTGACAAATTATAAAATAATTAAATGTGGTGATTCTGAATTATTTACCCCATGATATCATCAGCATTCTTTCTGAAATTATTTTGCTTTATTTTTGTTCTTTGTGACTGTTTTACATTTGAATTTGTACTTAATAGATACAATTTTAGCCTATTCTGAAGCCTTCTCTAAAGAAGCACAGGGGTGCTCTATTGAATCTCACTGACTAAATTTCTGTGAAACTGACATGCTTTATTCTGGTCAAATTACAACCCAGGAATGGCAAATTACCAGAAATAAAATCTGGAAAAGCTCAATTATTGCTTTTTAAATAAATTTACTCCTTTTAAAACCATAATAAAATATTGTACTTTGCTTAAAATGGCTTGTGTTCATTGTGTAACAGTTTTGAAATAATTTTAATGCTGATGTTTAAACCAAGAAGAACTTTCAAGAACTGATCTTTAAAATTTTCTCTCTCCTTTGATATTCATAAATCGATCTTGGAATACAGAATGGTTTTGCTCTTGCTGATATGGTTTTTCTACCTTTTAACAACATTTCTGTTTATCACAAATATTCTACTTCAAGATATTGGAACCATGGTCATCAATGTGTAGTGAATGAATAATTGAACTAATTTCCCAATAGAATAAAACAAGTAGACCATACCACTCCTTAGTGCCTAAGACCAAAAGAGACTCCTAACTCACACTGTAGTAACAAGGCAAATAAATAATTTGAACAATAATCTGTAATTATGTAATACTTGAAAACTTTCTAGATAGCAAGGCAGTAAATGCAAGTTAAGGTTAATCTGGCTGGGTGGTGGTGGCACACACCTTTAAATCCAGCACTTGGGAGACAGAGGCAGGAGGATCTCTGTGAGTTCAAGGGCAGCCTGGTCTGCATAGTGAGTTCCAGGATAGCAGGGTTGTTTCACAGAGAAACTCTGTCTCAGAAAAAAAAAATAGATGTTAATCTGACTGTTGTTAGTATGTACACAGATGCACAGATGTATAATCATCACCACAATAAATTCAGGAATGTTTTCATGATCTTAAAAATACTGAAAATGTAATAGCTCTTTCTCTTTCAGCTGCTCCCCATATCTTGTCCTGAACCCTAAGACAGCATTGATTTACTTTATGACCTATGCACTACCTGTATAAATGGGAGCTATAAGAAAGTTTGTTTGTGACTGGTTGATTCTCTTAACTAATATTATAAAGGCTCAAATGGGAGCATGATGGATCCAAAAGTACTTCATTCCATTTTATGGGTGCATACATTATGATTTGTCATTTTAAAAATCTATGTCTACCGATGGACATTTAGACTACTATCATTTGACTCTCAAGAAAATGCTTCTAGTATACATACATTCATATAATTTTGGGTGACATGATTAATTTAATTGAGTAAAGTTGGAATTAGATTGCTTAGAGTTATGATTATTGTACTTTTAAATGTTCAAGCAACTTCTAGACTTTTTCAAATCCCACTTTAAAGAATAACACCATCATTGTGTGAAAGCTTTGATTACTTGCCATCTTTATCTGGATTTTTCATCAAATCTCTTTGCTTCACCAATTTAAAAGGCCTATGAAATCAGTCTTAATCTGTGCCATGTCTAGTTAATTGAAGCTTGGAAAAAACAATATTTATATGAATTTAAATTAACTTGCCTATAATAATGTTCCAGATTAGTAAAGAAGAAATTTCAATACTTCTTTTTATATGTGTAAAAACGAATTAGTAATATAAGACCAAAAATGGAGGTTACCATATGCACTATAATGACAAACACACAAAATTATTAGTGGGCAACTAACTCTCATAGTTGAAAAGCAGTGATAGACATCTTTTGAAGGCTGCGTGTGATTATAAGGCATAATGCAACTTCTGAATCTAGTCAACATGATTCTTTTATATAAGACATGAGGATAGCAATAGACATAATTATCACAATAGCAATATGATTGTAAACATAACCAAGAATCATCATTGATAATGATAATAGAACACAGATGTCCTTTGATATTACTAAACAGGGGGATAAAAGTGCATATTTGACATCTGAAAGCACAGTAGTAGTAGTAAAACAAAACTTGTATGAGTAGAAATTATTCTCTCTGTAACAGCAGTGAGAAACAATACTCCCCTTTCTGTGTCTAAATTAAAGTCAATTCTCAGAAATAGCAGTGATCTTGTTATTGGAAAGTCCTAGTCACTTAAAGTAGGACACTATAGTAATTATATAGAGACTATAGTAATTACCACAATTGTAGTAATTATTATAATTCACTTGTAGAGAAGCTTGATTATCTAACCTACTAATTATAAATTGAATGGCATGAAACAAATCTCCCAAGACCTTTGAAATCAGGATATGCAACACCATAATCAAAAATATCATTAGGAATTGAGCTTGGATTTGTTCATTGTCTTTGAACATCTAGTCTCTGCTATACTAGAAACATGGATATAAGGTGATATAAGATGACCAAAAAATCCAATGAAATTTTCATTTTTGGTGTTTTCAAGACAGGGTTTCTCTGTGTAGCTTTGGATCCTGTTCTGGAACTTACTCTGTAGACTAGGCTGACCTTGAACTCACAGAGATCTGCCTGCCTCTGCCTCCGAAGTGCTGGGATTAACAGCTTGTGCCACCACCTCCCACCCAGAAAATTTTTTTAAACCTAGCACCATATCTGCTGGATAGTTTGTTAGATCTTGGTATGTCAGAATAAAAATATTAAAATCAATAATGACATTGAGTGTATAAAATATATTAAGCTAGAAAAATGAAACCAGTAAAAATTTTTATTGCACTTGGACATAGCTAAAAGTAGCATGAAGTTTAATGAGTTATAAGAGTATTGTTCTTGAGCCTTTAATCCCAGCACTTGAGAGGCAGAGGCAGGAAGATCTCGGTGAGTTCGAGGCCAACCTGGTCTACCAGAGCTAGTTCCAGTATTGTTCTTATTATAATTTTTTTCAACATTTAAATCTGTAACTGTAAATCTTCACAATATGCAAGTTTCAGTAATATTACTCAATAATTATTCCACTTCTAAAAAATAATAAAATAATAATTTCTACATTTTTGATACATTAAGCAATATTTGTTTTTAATCATAAAATGAGTTATTCACTAATTTAATATAAATGAAAGCTAAATTTGAGAATATCATTCAATGTCATTAATTTTCATAGGCCTAAGCTATATAAAATACTAAGTAATTGGGGCTATGTCTGTAAAAAATATTCACCATAAGTTTTTTCTCTTTAAAATTTCCAATTTTATTATACTTCAATTCTCTTTATCTTACTTTGTGTATTTCCTTTGATGTTTCTCATTTCAACCTTCAGGTAAAAAGAGCTCCTCAGAATCCCAAGATTCATGAAAACTCTATAGCTTTTTTGTCGTTAATTTTTGTTGTTCTTCCTTTGAGAAACATCTCCTGATATCCCTCAAGCTCATTGATTCATTTTCTTTTCTCTGTTTATACTTGTTTAGTGGCCTGTCATTGACAGCACTTATTTTTCTGGAGGCCTTTTTTCTTTGATAATTTATGATTTCTTTTGTACTGTACACTTTGATATTTACTATCCATCTTTTGTATTTTAAATTATCTTTTGTTAGATAACCTACTAAACCCTTTATAATTTATTAAATGCCCATTCTAATAATTATAACTCTCTTTGATTCTTTTCTGTTGTGGATGGTGGCTTATTGAAAGCCTTCAATTTTTGTTAAAAATCTCAGTTTCTAGTTATACTTAATTTTGGCTATGAGATGATGTATGTTTTAAGGTCTCAGATATGCCACATATGTGTGAAATTCTAATGATAGCTTTGTTCAGATTTCCTTGGTATCTTTCAATTTAGTTTCTTAACATAGTCCTCAAAGAGAGACTGAATTGCTTGCCTCTCAAAGGCCTTTGCTACTATTATTATAGCAGGCCTGTGGTGTCACATTGAGGTATAAAAAATAGAATGACATGAGCAAACCAATTAAATCACAGAGCTTAATTCTTTCTAACAACTATTAGCAAGTCCCAGTGGACATATATTCTTGGGTTACAAGAAATTTTTATGATGATTTCCTGGTTATCACTATTCTTTGTTGAAAAAAAGGAATAGTTGCATAGACTGAGAAGTCTGTTCCAATGAATAAAGAGTTTCTTGTGCAGTGTTTGCATTGGAAGTGGATATTTCTACAAACTATCATTCCCACATATTTCAGAAAGTTTGCACTTCCACTACCCCATCTATCCTGTATTTCCCTGTTACCAGAGGTATGGTGAGAAATTTCCTATATTTATGCCAATATGAACCTAGTACAATTCCTATAAATGGCAACATAAAGCACTGGGAAGCATTCTAAACCCCCACCCAGGACTTTTAAGTTTTTAAGTGACTGCAGGTTCAGACTCTATATTAAAAGTTAGCTGCTCATAATTTATTTCCACTTTATGATTCCACAGCCTCTTCTCTGTGGCAGGTATCTCAGTTGTGAATGCAGATATGCCTGTCTCTTCAGATTTCAGGGTAGGGGATTACTGTGCAAACTGAATTCTTTTATCAGTTAAGAAGAGTCACTGATTTTTAGTGCACCTTTTTCTATTGTCATGAATAGACTTCAAACACTTTCCACCCTTTATTATTGGGAAAATGTAAAAAGAAGCTCCATTATTTTTATTGTTGGACTAATAATAGCTCTCACTTTTGAAAATAATAATATTGATATGATAATGTGATTTGGATGCTATAAAACTTTGTAGTTCTGACAGGCTTCTTTGCTTAGACTTAACGTTATGAAACTACATCCAAATAAGACATGCAATCCTTTTTAAAGTACCTTCAGTAAAATTAATGCAGGTAATTAAGATAAAAGCTAAGATAAATGTAGGGCGTGGCTTGGTATCTGAAAAGTTTTATGTAATACTGCCATTAACTCCACGGATTTGATATGTGATGAGACAAGCTAAACAGAAGTTAATGCTGGCTTTCCAAGTTTAGCTCAAAACACTGGTGCTTAGGTTAAATCCTAAACAGAAAACAAGTATCCAATTTGACTTTTCATTATCAATTGTTGTAGTTCTTTGAGTGAGAAATGCCTCCCACACACAGTATGGGGGTTTGAAGAGTTGGACCCAGATGATGTACTGTTTGGGGAGATTTAGGATATCCTGCCAGGCTAAAGAAGTTTGTCACTAGGGAAAGACTTTGAACAAAAAAGCTTAGACAACCCCAGTTCCCTTTCCACTTTGCACTAATGGTTAGAATACAAGCTCTCTGCTTTTTACTCCAGGTTACTTGATGCCTGCTTCCATGCTGTCCCCACCATTACAAACATGAATCACAGTTTCTGTTTGGAATGACTATTCTAACTTTATAGAATTTCACTGAGTTGAATATTCTTTGAGGTTGGTTAATTTCTCTCTCTCTCTCTGGATATATATAAATTTTAAGAATCAGCAATACCAATTCTTGGGCATATACTGAAAGGAGGCCCATTTACACCACAAGGACACAATATTAACTATGTTCATAGTAGCATTATTCATAATAGCCATAACTTGGAAACAACCTAGATGCCCCTAAACCAAATGAATAGGTAAAGAAAATGTGATACATTTACACAATCGAATAATATTCAGCAGTAAAAAACAATGACATCTTGTGAGCAACCAGATTAGAGTTCTGGGAAATGAGCTCAGGTCCTATAGAAAAGCAGCAAGTGTTTTTAACCACTGATTTATCTCTGAAGCCCCTGTAAATATTTAATTGATATACATTAATAATTACACAGAAACAAATAAATTTGAAATATAATATATTTCCCTTTCTTTTCCTGATTAATTTAGGAATATTAATTTACTGTTATACATATTTATTTCCAGTTGTTACAAATGTGTCAACTCAGTCATGATTTAAAAGTACACAAGAAATAACATTTTCTATTTCTTTGAAAACAAGAAGAATATATTTGAAGATGTTTATAAATATCTAAATTGCTAAAATGTGACCGGTATTAGCTTTTAAAAATGGTTTGTATGTTAGCACAAAATATTTGTCTTTATTGCATATGAAATCTAAATCTCAAAGTAGACAAAATTAGACAGATGCTAGGAGAAAAATATATACATTTACTGATAACTAAAATTACTGGTTAAACATTCTATTTAAGTTTTGCTTAGTTTTGTTATTGACCTTTCAAATATGAAAACACAGAATTATATGTTTTCTTGTATAGCGATTTGAATGCACTTAGATCATACATAACTACAGGTCTGGAGCTATTATAGAGTCCCAAAATTTCTTCTAAATACTTAAAACTACTATCTTCTAAATACTTAAAACCTCAAATTTTATAAAACTTGGATAAATATTCTTTCATGTGTAGACATTCTAAGAGACTCATTATTATATTTCATTTGTTACTAATTGATTTTTCCTGATAAAAAGAGCATAAACTCCATATAATTAATGTCAAGTATTTTCACTAAAACTCATGTTATTTTAAATAGAACATGTCTGTGGTTTGATTGGATATTTCCATATACCCAGTGCCAGCTAAAATAAGGCCAGTACAATGAAATGATTGTGTTGCCCATGTAAACATTTATTATTCATGTATAATTACCCATTTTTCTTTATACACTTAATTAAAAATTACTTTATATTAAGTATGTTTGTGGAAACATCTGAACCTAATTATAAATCTCCTTAGTATAAAGTTAGCTTCCATTCTTAATTTTGTTTATTTTCAATGATTATACTTAATTCAAAACTTTTTTCTCTAATTTACAGGTTTGAGAACTATAATTTAGTAATATGAATAATTGAAGATTATCAAAAAATATCATTACATAAAATAGTAAGTATGTCATATCCACTTTGAAGAAATAGTTAAGTATAATAAGATACTTATTCACACATTCTAATTTATATGTAAATTTTATTGTGCATTTTTAAACAGTATAAACATTATATGCTTTCGACTGTAAACAAACAACTTCTATAAAAGATCCTGTTCTGTCATTTGAGCAAAGGCGCAGTGTTCAAGGCTGTCAGTCTCTGAGTTAAACAACTGATTAGAAAATACTGAACACAGAACTTGTGATACAGTTCAACATTTGCCTCAGTTTTAAACTTTTTTTCTGCTCAGAAAAAAAATGCTATACAATTTTTAAACAGTGATTCACAAATAAAGGTTTACATTATTGTAAAGCTTAAATATAATGTATCCAGATTCCAAACTACTTTCTATTATTTTGCATAAGGAACTAATAACTAGAGGATGCCAGCAGAATTAATTTGGATTACCTTGCTTTATGTTGAATAATTGCTTATATTTAACAGACATCTGCTCTTTTCAAATGTTTGTATATTTTTTATTTAAAAGTTTTATACAATGTATCTGGCCATTTTATTTTGTTAATTTATTTTTTATTGCTTTATAAATAATACCATTCAAAATTTCCACTTCCTCCTCTCCTCCCATTTCTCTCCTGCTCTCCCATTCACCTTTCCCCCTCCCCCTCCAGTCCTAAGAGAGGGCAGGGTACCTTGCTCTGTGGAAAGTTCAAGGCCCTCCCCCAACCATCCAGGCTGAGGAAGGTATGCATCCAAATAGACTAGGATCCCAAAAAGCCAGTACATGCAGTAGAGACAAATCCGTGAGCCATTATCATTGGCTTCTCAGTCAGCTCCAATTGTCAGCCACATTCAGAGAGTACAGTTTGATCACATGCTCATTCAGTCCCAGTCCAGCTGGCCGTGGTGAGCTCCCATTAGATCAGGCACACTGTCTCAGTTGGTGGACCAACCCCTCGCAGTCCTGACTTCCTTGCTCATCTTTTCCCTCCTTCTGCTCTACAACTGGACCTTGGGATCTCAGTCCAGTGCTCTGATGTGGGTCTCTGTCTCTGTCTCCATCTGTCACTGGACGAAAGTTCCATGGTGATTTTCAAGATAGTCATCAGTCTGACTACGGGACAAGGTCTGGCCATTTCCTTTACCATCCAGAAACTCCTCTTCAAATATCTCCATCTCTCTACTCACTCATATTCATAGCTTTTCTGTTAAAAATGATTCAAAACAAAGTAAAATCCTTAATAAGACAAAAATATCAAAAAAAACCCAAAGCACATAAAGACAAACAAACATTGAAAACACAATAAACAAACAAATGAAAAACAGAAAAGCGTGAAGGCAATTCTGTGTTAACTAATTATTCCTGGATAGGGGCTGACCTCACCTAGATTGTGGTTGATATACATTTGAGAAAATAGTTTTTTCTTTCCCTCCAGGTTTCAATTGCAAATAATTTCCTGGTTAGGAGTAGGAATTGGTGTCCACCTTCTCTTCTCAATATTGGTGTTTTCTCTGTTTGAACCTGCATAGGTCCTATGCATGTTGTCACAGTCTCTGAGAGCTAATATGTTTTCAATCCTGTTGTGTCTAAAAAACAGTTTCCTTGGACTCATACATCAACTCTGACTCTTAGACTTTTTTCAATTCCTCTTCAGCATATCTCACTGAGCATGTTAGTGATGAGTTTAAGATAGTCATCCACATTTAAGAATGCTCAAAAGTTTCACATTCTCTGCATATTGTCTAGTTTTGAGCCTCTGTTTTAAATATCATTTAATGCAAGAAGAAGGTTCTTTGCTAAGGGTGATTATCTTATCTAAGGGTATAGCAAGATGTCTTTTGTCTTTAGACATCTGTTTATTGTTATGTTCTTTTAGCAGAATTATAGTAGTTGGTTTACCGTTACGGCCAGTGACCTATCTAGTCTTAGATAATTTGTGACTTTAGTAATGTCATCTCATGGGAATGCCTTAAGTCAAATAGAAAAATGTTTTATGGCTTCCATAACATCTATACCAGTATTACACTAGTATAGCATATAGGCATGTTGCTGCTGGGGTTTAGTAGCTGGGTGATATTTTTTTTCCTCTAGTATTATACTAAGTAACTTCAAGCACAATGAAAATCAGTATATATCAAGATTCTCTTTGGCATCATTCAATTTTTCCATTTTAGAGAGCATAGGTAAGTAGTGTCTTAAGCAATTGGTCCTACACATCAGACTATGTGGAATAACCAATAAATAGGATACTTTTAGCCAACTACTCAACAAGTTGTAGCCCATTCCTAACACTGGGGGCTATATTTGGTGACGTAAGACTTCCAGTTGATGTGTTTAAGGGAACTTCTACAGCAGCAGTTTACAGTAGAGCTTTGCAAGAGGCCTGTATTGTTAATTGTGACACTTCATATTTCCTTCCGTACCTTGACCTCCCCAATTTAATACACACATTATAGTTTCCCCTTTATCATTATTTAAACACAATTTTCTACTTCCCCTTCTTTGTAAGATCCCCTTTTCTCCACTGCCCCCTCATTAAGTACCTAAATTCTGATTATTTAAGTTGAAACATACATAGCTGAAGCTTAAAAACTAACATCTACATATCATAGGAAATGTGCAATATTTATTTTGGAGGGGAATTCGGGAAGATGACTGATTCATGATTCATCAATTTACCTGAAATTTTCAGTTTTCTTTCTTTTTCCCTTTATTTATTTATTTTTCAAAAAGAAAACAATCTTTTTTTCATTATACATACCAATTCAAGCAATTCAAGTTGCTGCTACCTCCCCTCCTCCCATTCCCTACACATACCCTCCCACCCTACCCCAATCCAATCCTCAGAGAGGGTAAAACACATTGCTTTGGGGACTGTCCAAGGCCTTCCCTATTTTATTTAGGCTGATCAAGTTATCCATCCAAAGAAAATAGGTTCCCAAAAACCAGTACATGCAGTAGGAATAAACCCTGGTGTCATTGCCAGTGGCTCCTAAATCTGCCCCAGCCATGCAACTGTCAACCACAATCAGAGAGTCTAGTGTGGTCTTATGCTTGTTCCTTCCCAGTCTTGCTGGAGTTTGTGAGCGCCCATGATCTCAGGTAGACTGTTTTAGTGGGTGTACCCATAATGCTCTTGACATCTTTGCTCATATTCTCATTCCTCTCACTCTTCAACTGGACTTTGAGAGTTTAGTCCAGGGCTCTGATGTGGGTCTCTGCCTCTTTTTCCATCAGTTGCTGG
>PVIU01014288.1:0-52546 GCA_004026605.1 Ondatra zibethicus
TACTTTTTCTGATGTTATTACTGGGAAGGCAGGTAGAACTCTGGGGAAGCTATCCCGGAGAATTTTCCGCACTGACAAAGTTAAATTTTGCCTTCTTATCTTTTGCTCCTGGTCATCAAAGTTGATAGTTTCCTCAATCTTTTCAAATCTGCCTTCCATTGCCTTCTGCAGGGTCTGGATCTCCTGTCCAGTATTCTGCCCTAATGCCCTCATTGAGGATTCTAAGGTATAAAGTCTTTCCATTAGAGATAATATCTCATTCTTGGACATAATCTTCATGGCATGTATAGTACCTTCTTGGAGAGACATTCTATCAGTCAATCTGTCATACCCCTTTGACAGAGTCTGATTAATACATTCAACACTGTGTATCCTCTCAAATAATGTTTCAGCACCCACTGTCATGGACTGGGTCTTATATGCCAAATCAGCTGTTTCCTTCTCCAGTGTGCTGAATCTCCCTTTAAATGAATTACTATTAGACGGTACCTTTTCCTAAAATAGCTCAGTTGACCGAGTCATATTAAACAAAGTCCTAGTATCCTCTTTGATTTCTGCAATCTCTTTCTTGAAGAGTTTGGCATCAGTCTGAATTGTGTGTAAAAGTATGTCAGCCTACTGAAAGTTGTTAGTTAAAATGGTCGTGTCCTTCCTTAGATTTCTAACTTCTTCTCTAAGAAGCCTGGATTCAGTCTGTTAAGACTGCATCATTTTCCTATTGTCAAACCCTATTTTTATGAAAAAACTACAGAATACAAGAAAAAAGGTGAATCCTAGAAATAGCCATGTAGGAAGGACTTCATATGTGTCTTGGAAGACCTCACACATGGTGTAAGTGAAAAATCTATGGAAACCTTGGAGGGTTAGATTGTCTGACATATTGCCCTTTTTTAAATTCAGAGTAATAAATCTTACCTGTGTGGTTCAGTGGTAGAATTCTCACCTGCCAGTAAGTGGCGGGGTGCACCTGAATCCATGTATCCACGTGCTTGGTTTTAGATGGCTGAATTTAAAAGAAATACTAAAAAACACTCAAACGAAGAAATTATTATTATTATTTTTTAATCACAGACAGTATGCTCTGCGAATGTCCTTGGCTGTTCAATAGGTGCAGTGCAAAGGCTTTGGATGGACCCAAAGCCTGCAGCACCAGCAGCAAGGGGGAGAAGTCAAGCGTGGCTATGAGGCTCTCACAGTGGCCGGGGGTGGGATGGGGAGCACATAGAGACGTGGCTATGGGGCTTGGAGTTGGGGGCAAGCCAGCCAGTATAAGCCCAAATGAACATGGCATGGAGTGGGGGAAGTGTGCGGCGGGGCTAGGTGCAAGCTGGCTAGTCTATGTGCACGGCGGTGTGCGGCGGGGCTGGGTGCAAGCCAGCTAGTCTATGTGCATGGCGGTGGTGATGGAGATGGAGCTGCTAGGACAGTCTATGCCCAAATGAATGCAGTGTGGAGACAGCTGGTAGCAGCTAGCCAGAGCTGCAAGAGGCTTGTTGGGCACCAAGTGTCGAGGAATTAGGTCAGTATTATAAATAACCAAGCCAGCTCAAGAAGAACGAGTATTTTTTAATGGTTAAAAGGGGGAAACTCATGCTACAAGAGTGGGAAGTCCGATATCCTATCTGTCCAGTGGACACCGTGTGGAGAGAGTGGGCACCTGTGTCCTCCTGGTTTTCCTATCTGGACCTCGGGTAGCCAAACCCTAACTAGATGTGATTGGTTGATAGTTTCCCCATCAATTGTCCCCATTGCAGTTTTCAAGTCTTGAACTGTTTCTGTTACCTGTTTGATTGCTTTTTCTTGGTTTTCTAGGGTATCTTTGAGGGATTTATTCATTTCTTCTAACTTTTTGTTAGTCTTCTCATCCATTTCTTTAAAGGAGTTTTTCACATCCTCTTTAATGGTCTCTATCACTGTCATACTGTTACGTTTAAAGTCAATTTCTTCTACTTCTTCTGGATTAGTTTGTTCAACTCTTCCTGTGGCATATTTCCTGGATTCTGGTGTTATCATGTTGCTTTTCAGGTTGTTGGAGGAATTCTTGCATTGGCAGCTGCCCATCTCTTTCTTCGAATTCAGTCAGGAGAGTCTCTGTGGCTTGGTCTGATTTTTGCTGTGGCTAACTGTGTACTTGGGGATTTTTATTGTTCTGCCCTCTCTTAGGTCCCTTCAGCACTGGAGTTGGCTCTCAGATCCCCTCCTCCCTGAAGTAGGCTGTGGTGGTGGATCTAAGGACCCCCTCCAGATGGACCTACTGGCACTGGATCAGGGCCACTTGCTGGCCAAGGACCTCATAGACAAAAGGGTGGGCTTGGTAGTTGCTGGTGCTGGCTCTGTGGAACAAAGAAACCCCTGCAGCCTTGCACTCATCACTTTGTCCCCAGAGCCTCAGCCCTGAAGCAGGCTGAGTTGGGGTATCCTAGGACTCCGCAGATGGAAAGGGGTGCTTGGGGGCAAGCTGGGGTGGGATAAGTAGAAAAGCCATTAGCCGGGAATAAGCCCTGCTGAATGGCCAGAAAATTTAGGGGATTGGAGGGTGCCTGTACTCCCTTCCTGGGGCATCTGGGCGGCTGAGTGGGCACACACTTACCCCTCAGAATGGGTCTACTGGTACTGGATCAAGGCCACTTGCTGGCCAAGGACCTCGCAGACAGTAGGGTGGGCTTGGTAGATGCCAGTGCCAGGCCTCCAGATGGATCTCCTCCTAATCTTTTTGATACTTTCCAATGTTCCACTTCCTGGTGATTAAGCTTTCAACTGTATAAATTTATGAAGGGCCTTCTCATTCAAGGCACCACAATGGCCATTATGTGGAAATGGAGGGGTTCTGCCTGGCTGTTTGCCTTATATCTGATTAGAAATATTGTCTTGGTGATGTGGAATTCCCCTCTACATGTTGCATGTATTTTTTTTTTTTTTTTTTTTTACCATTGGTTAATAAAGAAACTTCTTTGGTCTATGGCAGGGCAGAATAGAACTAGGTGGGAAAACCAAACAAAGAAATATAGAGATAGTAAGTGGAGTCAAAAGATGTCATGTGGCTGCCAAAAAAGAAGGACATGCTGGAACCTTACCAGCAGGCTACTGCCTTGTGGCAATACATAGATTGATAGAAATGGGTTAGTTTAAGATGTAATTTAGTTAATAAGAAGCCTGAGCTAATACACCAAATGGTGTTGTACTGTGTGATTATTCAGGTCTTGGCGACTGGGAAACAAAGAGCAGCCTCCACTTACAAGTCAGATAGGACACTTCATGTCAGTTAGATAGATTGTGATGTTGTGAGATTCACCTCAGAATTGAAACCAAATTCCCAGGCCTTTGATTTGGCACAACATTTATTTACAAACATTTTTTTTATAATAAAATATTTTCTAATAGAAACAAAATAGAAAATATTCATATTTTTATTATTAATTGACTGCAGTCTGGGTAAATTATAAACTATAAAAATTCATTTGGTTCATATTCATAGAGACTGGGCTGTTTAACAGTAAGTTCTGGCATCTGGTGAAAGTGCTGTTGTAATGTGCAGTAGCAGAGAAACAAGTGAGCAAACAGACATGAAACAGAGATTAAAAACAAAAGGCTGCACTTACCCTTTCCATTAGGCGTCCATACTCATTACAGCTAGCACATCTTTGTCATGCCACATCTCTGCCATCATTGGCAATACATATACCCATTTAGGAAGGCTGAGCTTTCCCAAACTAATCATACTTTAAAGGTCTCACCTCAGAGTGACTAAAATGGTAATGGAATTTCAACATGAATTGTGTAGGGTGATTTCAAAGGATAGCAAGCTAAGTGTTCTGTTTCCATAAAAAAGGGTTTATTTGGCTTGGGTGCCTGCTTCACAATTTATCTTTATAGAAGTCAGAACAAGATCCCAAGACAGGAACTTTCGGGCAGGAATCAGGGAGGAACTGCTTGTTGGCTAGCTCTCTGGCTGACCTGCAGAGTCATGCTCAGCTAGATTTTTAAAAAAATGTGCTCCAGGGCTACATACCTAGGAAATAGGAATATCCAAAGTGAGATGGGCTCTTTTATATCAATTGACAATTAGGACAACTCCTCACCAACATGCTCACTCACACACTAACATAAAAGCAAATGACAATGACCCAGTTGAGACTCCCTCCCCCAGGGGGTTGTAGGTTCTGCCAAGTCGACAGCTAATCCTAACTAGGACACTAAGTGCATCGACTAAAGTGAATTAACTTATCATAGTCTGCATATTATAAATACTTTATAGATGTTAGATTTTTTTTTTAAAAAAAATATCATTTTCCCTGGCTCTCAGCCTTAGGCTGCATTCCTATGTATAACCATCACACTGCCACTGGCTCTGGTCATTCATAGAAATCCTATTGACTCCAGGTTTTCACTCTCTAATACCAGCCATTTGAATGGTGGCTTCCTGTAGGATTCAAGTTCTGTAGCACTTGAGAACTACGGGCTTAAGTGGATCACTGATAGCATCTTTCACTGAGTATTTCTTCCACATCTCATTCTTCCATATAAACCAGATTATGATCTCACTGTAAACAGAGCAAGTGTGTAGCCAATTTTACATATTGTATAATTTTCTTGAGCCTTTAATCTAGAACTCTAGTAGAAGAAAAAATCAAAACAAAACCTTCATCTCATCCTTGGATACGTAATGAAAAAAAGATTGGATTTCTGAATGCTGAATGAAATATCCATTGCCCCCATGTAACTGTGGGCTTTTAATTGTTGTTGTTTATAGAAAATATTACATCAGAACAATGTGTATATTTGTAATTGGTGTTTGGGAAACTGAATATCTATCTTACTGTGAAACTCAATGGACAATTTCAGGTAAACATAACTGAACACTAACACAACCTAATTACACACTTAATTAAATGACATGGTACAACAATGTTACACAATTAGACTGTGATGTGTCTAGGTTTGCAAACCAATTTCCAGGCACTTAGTAAAGTATTCTTTCTAAAACACTATAAGAACTCTCTAAAGCATTTCTGTTAGAATCAAAGAGAAAAAGAACACTTGTCATTAAATGTACAAGAATATCACTGAGTTATTACGTACATGTTTATTTTTATTATATCCAGTGATCATATTTAAGTATGAATTAGATTGTATGCTTTTAAATATTATTTTGAAAATACAAACAAAAACACCTTTAACTTTATGTACTTTTTTTCTTTCTTTTTTTGGTTTTTCGAGGCAGGGTTTCTCTGAAGCTTTGGAGCCTGTCCTGGACTAGCTCTTGTAGACCAGTCTGGCCTCAAACTCACAAAGATCCGCCTGCCTCTGCCTCCCAAGTGCTGGGATGAAAGGCATGCACTTCATACTTTTTTCAATAGAAAAAGGTATCCCTCTCTCTAAGTAACAGTCAAAGGTTTTTCTATTGTGCCAAAGAAGAGCTGAATATAAAGGAAAGTAAGAAAAAGAAGATTGCAATGATAGGGATGATTTTCCTTAGCTCTAGAGCATATTTGTAATCCGATAAATGGAATGATCAGTTGACCTTTTTATTCTGATTTAGTATGGTTTCAGTATCACAGCATCCACACACTTACTACAAGGGCCAGTTCTGAATGTGGTCTTTCCAAGCCCACAAGGGGCCTCTGAAATTCCAGTCCTTCGTGAAAGCTGCCATAAAAGAATGCTAGTAGACTTGGTGCTGTAGTTTTTAGTGCTTCTCCTAAATGGAGCTTCCTCCTATCTGAAACTTAGACTCAGAAATTCCAACTTAAAACGTAGCCTGTTAGAAACATATTTTCTATTTATATCACTGTATAGTATGGCTGTAAGCACAATGAAGAACTAATGATTTGGCAAAAGAATCCAGATCACTTCTAACCAAGAATCTGAAATCAAGAAATCTGAAATCTGAAAACAAGAGTCAATGTTCGTACAGATAGCACAAAAGTAAGGTAATAAAAATATGTCTTCTGTAAAGTCATTACTGAACATTCACAACATTTTGATTTTAATTTAATCACAAACCCAAATGATACCGGGTAATCAATATTGATAAGTTAGTCCACATCGCAATGCAGCTTGGTTTATCTCATAAGGTATGCATTGATTAGGATCTGTTTAAAGTGCACTTTAAAGACCTTATTTCTATGAGTGCCCTGTCTGCATGTATGCCTGCATACCAAAAGAGTGTTCTGGATCCCACTATAGATAGTTGTAAGTCACCATATGGTTGCTGGGAATTCAGCTCAGGACCTCTGGAAAAACATTCAGTACTCTTGAATTCTGAGCCATCTCTCCAGCCTCCTTAATATTATTGTCATTGTTGTTGACAAAGTCTTACTGTGTAAACTATGCAGGTCTGGAACTCTCTTTATAGATCATGTGAACTTTGAAATCATAGAGATCTACCTACTTCTGCTTCCCAAGTGCTAAAATGTATGCCTCCACACCCACCTTCCAAGTCTTAACATCTTTGAGAGTCCAATTTAACTAGTAGAGATTTCAGCTTTTATTAAGTTTACTATTTCCCGTCATCTGTGGCAAACCCAGTGACCATATTAGCTATAATTAAATCCAATGAGGATTGAAAATTTTCAACTTCTTTTGTGGAGAATTTATTCAACTGACAACATTTGCCTACCTACACATTGAACTTAGACTTATGAGACATAAAGTCATCTCTTATAATGAGGCTTCCATGAATTTCATTTATGAATGATGTTACCTTCAAGTTTTTAAAATGTTAACATAGATTTTTTTCCTGATTTTGATTATTTAGAATTAAAATTTAAATACAACATTTGTCATTTCCATTTCTTCCCCAAAACCCTCTCATGTACCTCTTTCCACTCTTCTTCAAATTTATGGCCTATTTTTCACTAATTATTAATGAATGCATATAGGTATATAAATGTAAGTACATATTCCTAAATATAACCTGTTAGGTCTGTTAACATATATGCTTGTTGTCATGGGTGACCATTTGGCACTGCATAGCCAACCAGTGTGCTGTTCTATAAGGAAGAACACCTCTCCCTTCCCCAGCTTTCCTTAGTTGCCTATAGTTCCTTTCAAAATAAGAGAACATGGAAGAATAGTAATGATTCTAATCTTCAGAAACCAAAAAATGTCTATGGAGTTTTTTACTATAAAGAAAACACCATTTTCCCATGTTTTGGAATTGTTTCTACAAATCTGTGGACTGAACTTCGTCTGATGATTCCATATTGTTTTTAAATAAAATTTGGAAATTGTCATGTGTTTAAGCGTTCATAGACCAACCAACACCAGGTTCTTCACCATCTTACCTCAGTTTTCTCACGATTACAGTAGTTTCTATTGCAGGGTCTTTGTATATTAATTACATTTCTTCTTTATCCACCAATAGCGGCTCCCCATCTCTACTTGTTATCCATCTTGTTTGCTCTGGTTTAGCCAATGACAGTGGTGGGTTCTATGAGTTTTATCACCAATTTAGCTTTCTAATGTTGTGAATATGTGTTCTTCATGTATCATACTTTCTTCAGTGATACATGCTTATATATTTGTGGATTATATAGGATGATTAACACATAACATCTATGAGGAAGGCAAACTCTTTGTGCTCAAGAGAGATATTTTAACATTTAACTTTATATTTAGTTATTAAGATAGTTTGGAAAAAGTCTTTATTTGTGTTGTTAGTTCAACCACATTCACATTTCACTGATAATTTAGAAACTACAAAACATTTGAAATTTGTGAAGAATAACCTAACAGAAGGTGTGGTGTAGTCTCTAAAGTAGTTTTGAGCTTGTGTGCCTATGTGTAATAATCAGCTTAGAAAGGGAACACTCTTGTGGTATATATGGGATACATTGCTGGCCAGGACACTGTTACCCGCATACTGTTCTTAGTGGAATGTAGGTTGAACTCTGAGAAAGCAGTTTCACAAAAGACAATGAAAAAATAAAATTTCACAAAAGCTAGGGTACAACAGATATTCAGAGAACAAAACTGAGAGTTATGTTGTATAACTCTGGTGGCTGTATTATTTAGGATAGAAGTAAAGGTAAAAACAAAAAGCAGAACAAAGGTTCTGACCCCTTGCTTTCACAAAGAAATTAAGGCTATTTGTGTGCCACATCAGTACCCCTCCTACATTCCTGCTTTGACAGCTCACTTCATTTGTCTCTTTATTATGAATTATCTCCTTCCTATCTTTCTTCTACTAGCTTTGAGTTCCCCTGAGGACAAGATCATATATTTTTGTCAATTATTCCACAAAATCAGACAAGTATTTTACAAACTCTTTAAGAATTTGGGTAAAAAGTTTTAACAGTTCAGTGCAGTGTACTTTCTTCACCACAACACAGTAGAAAGAAGCAAACTAAGTGTTATACTGTCCTGGACTGGGGATAGAGCTCAGTTTGTAAAGTACTCACTAGCATGAACAAAACATTAACTTTAGTCCCCAGAACGCACAAATTGTGCATAGTAACACACACTTTTAACTGCAGAATCCAAGAGATGAGGCAGAAGAACTTCAGTTTCACTGGCATCTTCAGCTACACAGAAAGCTCAACATCAGCCTGTGCTAAAGGAGCCTCTGTTTCAAAAAAAAAAAATATCAAATCAAAACAGAACAGGCATTATTATAGCCTTACTTTGTGGAAAGCATGTTTAATTTAATTCTCTCTCAGGATTTGAAATTTATATAGTTTATGTGGTAAACAAATAATTTCATTTCCCCTAATAGTTTTTGCTCACTCTTTTGGGAAATGCAATATTACATTGTAAGCTATATAAAGACAGGGCCATGTCTATCCAATGTCACAGAACAACATTTATAGGCACCTGGGTCAGCTGGTGAGTAAAAGAGAGATTATACCTTTAGCAATGAGAAACTACATGACATTCAATAGCTGGATACTGATTGGAAGCAAGAGTCTGGTTTATGTCTGATCCTCCTGGTATGCACATGATCACAAATGTCTTTAATCAGCCTTCACAAGCTACCCACAGCATCTTTATACAGCCCCTCTCTGAAGCAATGGATTTTGTTGACTGCTGTGTGACTCTTTCCTTTGGTAGTGGGGCTGCATTGTGTTACACGGGGGCTTCAGTGTTGCAGCTGTTCATGCATTGTCCCTGTGCAGGTTGCAGTCTTCAGCGGCCTCACTTTTCTAAGAAGTTCAGGAGAATTCCTGGTGTATAGACACCTTTGATGTTTAATGCTTCTTCAAGTCACCTTAGTCAACTCATTGATTCACCACCTTGGACTTGGATGGAATTCTTTTGTTAGTCTGTCCATACATTTTCGATCTGGGTAAATAAATGTTCTACCTAAGGAAAGTATCCTGACAGATGGCTTCTAAGATTGAGAAGGAGTAAAGGAGTCTTGGGAGATTTGTGGAATTTTGATTTTATTGAGACAATGAAAAAATTGTAACAAAATGATAACACTTAAAGTTATCAAACACTGATGTGGAACTAACAAATATTTTTCATTCAGTTTAAAATGAAATAAACGATACACTCGATGAACAGAATCTGTAAAATGTAGGAGGAGGGCCCGCTTATTCATCCTGGCCACCCAGCTAGCTTAGCCCCAAAATAATCACACAGACACTGTATTAATTAAATTACCACTTGGCCCATTAGGTCTAGCATCTTATTGGCTAGCTCTTACATCTTAATTTAACCCATTTGTAGTAATCTGTGTATTGCCACATGGGAGTGGCTTACCGGGTAAAATTTCCAGTGTCTGTCTCTGGCAGCTCCAAGGTGTTCTCTCCTATTTCTGTTTTCCTCCTTCCAGAATTCAGTTCTGTCTTCCTAAGTTCTGCCCTATCAACAGGCCTATGCAGTTTCTTTATTCATTATGAAAGCAACACACAGACAGGGCCTCCTACACCAGTAAAATCATTGATTTATCTATGGTCAGTATGATCCATCGTTTAGACTGTTCATGGAGTCAAAGCTTTTTCATGAATGCCCAATTTAAAACAATAATAATAGGATTGAAAGACTACTTAGTTTCAAAAATGTTTGTCATGCAATCATAATGATCTGAGTGAGTTTCTATCTCAAACTCATAGAAAAACTAAGTGTAACAGAGGACATTTGGACCTCCAGTATTGCTGGGGCAGATGGGTAGATTCCTGAGGATTGCTGGATATTCAGCCTAACCAAGATATAGATTTCAAAATTCAGAGAGACCTTGTCCCAGGAAACAACAGAGAAAACTACAAGAGGAAATGGGCCCTTTAGCTTCCCTAGGTGGGCACACAGGTGAATACATTGTCATACGTGTGAACATATACATTGATACCTAACATATACAGACTTACACATACATGCACGAAAACAAGGTAGCATATTTATGTTCCCATGTAACACTGAGCAAACAGATGCAAATGCAATTGTGAGATTAAAAAGAAATATGAGGCATCTTTTGGGCATGTAATTTTCCTTTTGGGGAAGAATTTAATGGTTTTTACCTTGTAGTTTTAAGGGAAAAGTGTCATGATTGAGGAACTGTTCTCAATACATCTCTGATAAAATGCAAGCATACTAACAGACTACAAGTAATGGTACCTTAAGTTAGCAACACAAGTCAAGGAGAGTAGGGAAACCATTTTGAAGTTACAATAGATTATACTTGGTTGGAAAACACTTCTGCTTGCGACAAGATTGCTACCATAATACCAAGGAACATGAAGGACACTGGGAGTATTGCCTATATGCCTGGGAACATTAAGAAATTTTAAGACTTCACTTACAATGTCATGTTTTCCTTCATTTTCTATGCCAGTGTCTTTACTTCCAATGTTGTTTTCTTCCTAATTTCTGCATCCAGGCTAATCCATTCCACAACATGGCCAGAGTGAACTATTAGAAATTCAAATTGTGTTGTACCACTAAACAGCTCAAAAAGGTTTAATGATTCTCCCTAAAGGGCAAATAAAAACACAAAGCCATCGAATGACACAAACTCTTCTATCTCTCTTCTCTCCCGCCTTTTCCTCACTGAACCTCCCATGAGTACTAACATTAAAAGAAGTCTGTCTTTCATTTTTCTTTTTAGACAGAGCCTTAATATATAACCCAGGCTGGATTTAAAATACAGTGATCAATCTATCTCAGGTTTTGGGTGCAGAAATTTCTGGTGAGAACCACAAAGTCAGGCTTTCCTTCTTTTGAGACTATGTGAAAGTGATATCTTCTCTCTGGCAAACGGCTGTTGTTTTCTTTCTTCTTCACTGCACTCCTTTGATGAAAACTTATTTTTTTTTGATCTGTGTCTTGCTTCCCTGCATCTCTGCGTCCACGCAGACTTAAGATGCTCTGACACTTAACACTCTAGTGGAACATCAGCAAATGTTTGTTTGCACAGGCAAAGAGGGGGTTTACTGACTGTTGGTTTTTCTCATATAACTGATGCTACATGAAGAAGCTATTATGAATTTCTTCTCAAAATACAATATTATGATATAGAACTTTGAACTTGGTACAGATTACCTGTGCAAAGTAAGTTCTTTGCCACCCTTGGAAGTTGCATTTCAACTGGGAAGTTAAGTGAATCTTCAGATCTTACTTTCTTAGGAAGAAATACTGTGGCATCCTCCCTATGTTAGTCTCCTTTCATAATAATGGTGACGTGGGCAATCAAACCCAAACCTCTGTGACATTCACTCAGTGACTAAGTGCTAAGACAAGGTTCTTTTATTTTACTTATTTTATTTGGGCAATCAAACCCGAACCTCTGTGACGGTCACTAAGTGACTAAGTGCTAAGACAAGGTTCTTTTATTTTCATTCACAGAACAAGAAACTATGTCACAAAAATATAAAGAGGTTGTCCACAATAACAAATGTTATATGTGCAAGTGCTGAGTTTGACTCTAAGCACCCCAACTGCAGTGCTTGTAGTTCTAATCTAAAATAGCTTGATTTTCTTGTCAATCCATTTTCTGACTCAGACTTTATGCTAGACTACAATTCAACCTTTAAAGGAAACAATTTCATCTGCAAAGTGGGAGAAATAAAACTTCAAGTTTGGACAAGTTCAAGACAGACAATGAGTGATAGACGCATTAGTGCTTGACACATGATCTGAAGCAGAAATTAAACTTAAATGACTTCTTAAAATGTAAATGTCTCTTCCTCATCGGTTATACATAATGGAAATATGTATGTGCACTGTTTCATATTAACTTAATGTGTAACTCAGATTCCTCAGACTAATGACTTAAGGCAAGGCTAAAAACAGTAGATTAGTATTTGATCATGCCACTTCCCTACATACCATGAATTTTGACCACTCACTCCTCACAATTACTTGTGATTGTCCAGGACATGCCATGTAATAATATGCCTGTATCTCTTCTGCAGTTTTGATTTTTATTCTTTCAACACCTACCATCTACTAGAAGAGTGATGATAGCACACCAAGCTACTTTGAGGGAAGCAGGGGAGGAAAGAAGGGAAGGAGGGAGAGAAAGAATGATCACATAATTCATACTACAGTACATTACTATTGCTCTGTTATTATTAGCTGTACTTAATCTCTTACTGTGCCACACATACAAATTAGTCTTAATCATATGCATGCACATAGAAGAAAACTCTCTCTCTACACACACACACACACACACACACACACACACATATATATATTTGATAAATGCTACCTCTATTATCAGGACCCCACTGGGTATTTCAGGAATATCTATTGTGAACAATGAAGGACAATAGTAGCATCATCTAGGCATTTTCTCTGTTTTGGAAATTGTGATAATCTCTTTAATGATCTATACATTATTCATCTTTCAAAGCCTGGCATTTCTCCAACCTTTCCAGGGTAAACTGAAGTCTCTTTGTTTAAATTTCCTTTTATTTTTGTATTTCAGTGCCCCGTATCAGAAAGTGATCTTGTCAGAGTGACCATGTTTATCAGTCTATATATTCCATATATAGCCTAACATGCTGACCATTAAGGATGACTTTTAATAAGTGAGATTTGATTACAGTGGTTATAGGAAAATAAAAGAACAACTTCAAACAGAACTTTTCTTTTACCTTAATTTTGCTCCTTCAAATGCTAGAAATATTCCCTTTATAATTATTTCTGTTTTAAAATGCCTACCAGTTATTCTCAGAGCACAAACTATTGCATATAAATAAACTAATTGGAGGAGACCCTTTTACTAATTTCTAATTTACAGTACTTCCAATGCACTCTAGATATATGAATAGGCCTTGGTGGATTCCAGTGTGGAGTTAATTGATAATAACAAGCACTTGTTTTTTGTGAATATTGGTATCCTGAATTAGAAACCATGTTCAGCCTATGTTGAACTTAGAATCTTATAGTGCCTCTATCTCTCTACACTTGTCTTGACATAATCAAAACTAAATAAACTAAACTTAACCTCCAAAGGGTCTGTCTCTGCTCTCTGGTAGCATTCATTCCGATACCTTTTATATCTTGAAAAAAAAGTCTTAGTATCTATTTTCCCAGGTAAGCTGATTTCTACATCTACTGTGATATCACACAATGATAAATGATTTAGAAAGAAAAGAAAATGTGATCGAGGGAGGAAAAATTATCTGATTTGATTTTCATTAAATAGAAAAGTGATTTTACGTTAAAATGACATTTAAAAGCTATTCATGCTTGCAGCAGTTTTATTCGAGAATGAGAAATCTTAACAATACAGAATGTGTTAAAATAGTACCTATGTTTGTTAGTTCAGTAATCCTGAAGAATGCTTAATCTGGTCTTCTGTTTGCAGAAATGTGGTCCAGCCCCTCACAGTTGTAATAGCTTGCCTTTATTTATGCACCTAGGCATTGTCTTTGAAGTCAGGTAATAGCTGCAAACCAAATGGCATATTCTTGTTCCTTGTCAATTGCTCTGCTCCTTAAAGATTAGAATAAACCGATGTGGCTTGGCCAAAGCTATCATCAGCAACACACTACTTCCAGTGGCAATAAATCTCCCACTAATGACGTTAGGTAATAGTGCTGGTCTTTTGCACTGTCTTTTTTCACTGCTCTATTTTAAGGCAGTGCCTCTGTAAACAAACACTTCTATAATGTGAGGTATTACATGGTGTGAAATAAGCTGGGTCCATTAGCATGGTGTGAAGCTGGGGCCTAGAACAATAAGAAGAAATAATGTGATCTGGACGGTTGGGGAAAATACTACTAAGAACAACATAAGTACACTGACAAAAGGCAGGGTGGCTTAGTTTTATTTACAAAAGCTTTTGCATGTTTCTACATTTATTAAAGAGTGAGCCTCTTGAACTATGTCTGAATGATATTAAAATGCTGACAGAGAGACAAAAACGAAGAGACTGCCAAAACATTTTTTCCATCAATGCTGATGTTTTCTATTTATTTTACCCTAGATGAAAACGAATAAGTGAATTGGGGAACTTCCTGCTTGTCATTTCAATAACAAATAACACCTACTTAATAATACCTCTGAGGAAGTTGCTGGGGATTCATTTTTTATAAGTTCTCATGCCGTGAGAGGGGGAAATATTGAGTTATTTTGGTATATTAGACCTAACACTCTTAATATCTCACCAATGCAAAGATCAAAATAGGTAACAATGCACTGTTTCTTGAAATTTGATCTTTTCTAAAGGGCAGTGCCTATCTTTGCAACTTTCACTGTTCCGTACAGTGTTCCCACAGTCTGAAAAGCAAATGCTCAGGACTGCCTAGGTAAATTGTCCTCTTCATCTTTCCTTACTTTCCTTCCTCTTTACTTTTAAGAAGGTCACATTTTAAAAACAGTATATTCAAGGACCTCAAAAGAATATGAATTAATAAACAAAAGCATTACATGTTTTTGCATGCGATAAAAAATTTGCAAAACCATGTTCTGGCTCATTAGTATGAAATTGACTTTCCTTTAATTTCCTATGCATAAATGCCTTCATTATTTTTCAGGTTAGTGTTTTATGTTCAACATTCAAGATTAGTAATTGATCCTAAAGTGACCTCACCTGTAGCACTCTGCAATAACTCTTTCCATGGGACCTAACAAAAAGGAAGGAATTACTAAAATCTTCTTGCTTCGTTACATTCAATGGCAGACAGCTCATGACTCACATTGATTATCTTAACCTTTTTGGTGTATGTATCATAACACAAAAGGAAAAGAAATCCTACTCAGAGGCCTGGAGAAATGCCTCAATCTGTAAAGACTGGTGCACAAGCATTAAGACCCAAGTTCAGATATTCAGTCCCTACCTAAAAAGCCACAAGTGGGCAGTGTACATTTGTATCTGAGCACCAAGAAGGCAAGGATCCCCAGAGCTTGGTGATGAGTTTGTCTGGCTGAGTTACCAAGCTCCAGGTTCAATGAGAAACTCTATCTCAAAAAATAAAACATCTGGAATTGACATCTGGCCTCATTTATACGCATCCTCATGCACCTGCAGACACATCTAAACATTTTCACACAAAACACATGAATGCAGAGATAAGAACACAGAAAAACACAAAGAAATTATATGGTAAAGTTAGATTCTTTTTTTCCTTGGTAAAGTCATGCACAATAGTGTACTCATGAGATGCCACCTGGTATTGGTAGTGTTACGTGGATATCCGAGGCAACCCACAATCATTAAAAAAAAAACAAAGAAACAAATAAACTATAATACAGAATTTTGTTTCTAATCTGTAATATATGGTAAAGTGGGATTTTTATACATTTTTAATTTCTGAATCAAACGGAAACTCCACTTTAAGTTGAGGGTCATCTTACTACCATAAATCATACAACCTGGCATGGACCAAGCAAACATTTGACGATGAGGTGAACTAAGTCTCTTTCAGTAAAAATATTATTTATATTGTAAACATTTTTGCCTCTGTGATTCTATATATCATATGTGAACTAGATTTTTAAAATTATTATGCACAAATAATACTAGGAAATCACAGTCCATTTATTTTCTTTCTGAATGCATGCCAACTATATACACAAAATTTTTTATTAAGTTTTCAGGACAAAATGAAATGATCAAGGCATATTTTCTTCCCTTAATGAAGCTAGAGTCTGTGAAGCTATAGATAAACAAATAGCTGAAATGCACAACCTAACATGACCTTTGGGAGATAGGAAGCTCAGAAAAGAGGATAAAATGCATTCGAGGGAGCAGAAGTTAGAGAAGAGAGAAAATTTCTACTTTGCTGATTTTGAAGAGGAGGGAAGAGCCACAGTCCATGTCATCTCTAGAAGCTGGGAAATGGATAGAAATTGAATCACCTCTGGCCTCCTGAGAGAGAACACCACTGCTCACACCTTGATTTTGGTCCAGTGATAGTTATTTTGATCTTCTCTGCTGCAGCACTGTAAGATAATAAATCTGTACTGCTTCAAGCTGCTATTTTTTGGTACTATGTCTCCAGAGAAGACAAACATAGATTCTGTCACTTCTGTGGAGTGTTGCTGTCACAAGAGTCTAAAAATATGGAAAGGGATTTTGTTGGTCAATAAACAGTAACTAGAACAATTTCAAGAGGATGGAAAATACTAGTTATCCTTTAACAGGCTTGAATGAGTGTGAATGTTAAAGAATTTGTCTGAGAGGACTCACAGCATGAGCTCAGAGAAGACAAATATCATCTTGAGATGCTCAATTGCCATTAACAGACTACTACCATAAATATGGAAATATGTAAACTGGGGAGATGGATAAGTGGATAATGTGCTTACTGTACATGTGTGAATATCTGAGTTCACACACTCACTACCCACATACAAAGCCAGGCATGGCTTCAAGCACCTTCAATCCCAGAACTGGGTAGTAGTGACAGAAAAACTGAGGGTTGTTTGTCAGCCAATGTTGCCAATGAGTGACCTTCAGGATTCATGAGAAATCCTGTCTCAAAAATTCAGTGGGTGTAAATAGAGAAAGGTATCCAAAGATGACTTCTGGCCTCTCCATATGCACACACAGGACCTAAATAGCTCCCTTACACACACACACACACACACACACACACACACACACACACACACACACACACATACACACACACACGCATGTAAACACATACACAGAAGGAAGGAGAAAGAAAGAAAGAAAGAAAGAAAGAAAGAAAGAAAGAAAGAAAGAAAGAAAGAGGCAGAAAGGGAGAAAACAGAGAGAGAGAGGCTACTAAAGTACTACAAGTGAGCTTAAGAGGAAGTTAGGAGAGCTCAGTTGGAAATAAATACTGATAGCCAGGACGTTTAAGTTGAAATCAAGTAGATTAGTTTACAGAGTTACTATGAGAAACTCTGTAGTCTACTTTATCCAGAGAGATAATATTATAACTCTTTGAAACAGCTGCATTTGGGATGAGTAGAAAAGGCCTAAATAAAGAGTTGACAGAGCAATATCAGGTAGTTTAAGAAATTTTTATAATACTAGGTCTCAACTTGATCAAACAGTACACGAAGTTTGTAGAATAGAGAATATTATTGTATCTCTTGATTAAGGAGCCATTATTTTCCCTTAGGAGAGCAATTTCCCCTGGTAATGTATAGCAAAATGAGTACAGATTATAAAAGTGACTGAAGGGATGATTGTGGTAACAATGGTACAATAGTCAATTAATTAAGCATTTGAAGATAAAAAGTGAAATTAATGTAGTAGTTTAAGGGAAGCATATCCAAGGAATTACAGGAAAAAAAGCATATATTCCCCTTTAGGGTATTTACATGCTGTATGCTATGAATGATATGAAAGGGGTCCGCGCATATGACTAAGGCTTTCATTAGAAACAAAGCAAATGATGCAACCAAAGTGAATCTGGAAATCTGGCTTTGGTCAGGAGGAGGAAACCCTGTTTTTCAGATATGTGTACAGAGTAAGAAGGAAGCTAAAGAGCACAGATATTTTGAATTGGAAAGGATGGCCAAAGCATTCCCACAGCTCTGCTAGCAATGTGCATTGTATGATTTGAGTAAGGATGTTAAAGAGGGGCCAATGGGCTTGGTCTGATGACAGAAAATTTAGGAACACCTCTGCTACACAATCAGGGAACTCCGAAACATGAAGTAAAAACTGGAAAGAGCAGTGTGGGGTAGAGAACAGGTACTCACAAAGTGTGAGTTTCTGTACTTTACTCTAGTAAAGATCTTTGAGGCCATCAACTTATTAAGGGAAAAGGCGTGGTTTGACTCACATGCTTGAAAATTTTGGTTCACGAATGGTTGCTCTCATTGCATGAAGGAACATGTGGCAGAGGTAAGCAGCCTCCCTCATTTCCAGGGCAGAAAAGAATAAAAACAAAGGGGTGGACTTCCATAACACCCTTCAGAGACAGGTCTCTAATGACACACAGACCTCTCTAGGATACACCTTGTATAGCTTTCACAGTCTCCCAATGAAGCCTTTCTAAGGAGTATACCCTTAGGACATACGGGGACATTTAAGATTCAAACCAATTCACCATTAGTACATTAGTACAATTAGTGATATTTCTGCAATCCAGAAACAATATAAAGTAGCTGTAGAAGGTAGCAGAGTCAGAATAGGGTTTTTTCAAAGCTGCTGATTAGTAAAGTACTGAGGGATTTCAAGCTGTGGTGAATGAATTTTGTAAAAAGACTTCACTTGTGTATAACCAAGAGGCAGAAGGAAGCACAATACAGTTCTTGGCCTGAAAGAGCCTCAAGCTTGGATTCTTATAGTCTCACATTTCAATGTTCCTAGAAACCTAACCTGTGATGCTAGATATAATTCCCTGGCCCCAGTACAGTTATGCTAATTCATTAGGAATAAGGCACAGGCAGGGTTTTGCATTGCAATGCACACCCCAGGTGATTCTGACACAGGTGTTCTAAGGCTCACACTGAGACATAACCTCTGATTGCATATTGAGAAGTATGAGCTTGGGAGAAGAGGGATTAAGCTAAGAGCATACAGGTCATGATGGTAATGAACAAGTTGGGTTGTAATTAGCCTGTAGCCTGGGGTGGGTGTGGGTGAGTGGGGGGGGGAGCAGGATTGAACATAAGTAAGAGAAATTCATTTCACAGGGTCAGGGTTGGAAACAGAGCTCTTTTAAAAGTGTACTTTGAAGAAACGCCCGTCGTTTCTTCCTTCGTCCACCCTACTGTCTTCTGTGCTACCACCCAAGAGGAAACTAGTTTGTAAAATTTTACAACAGCAAGTTAGTCATCCTAAGTAGTATTTGGAGTGGCAGTTCTATTGCATTACACACTCACACATGTGTGTATAACATTATTCTGGTATAAGGATTGTCAGTGAGACTAGCATGTAGATAGGGCAGCACCCCAGTTAATATCAAAGCTAAATTCATATTTTCTAGTCATATTACTCTTTATGTGCAAGACTGTGACACATAATTTTCTTCCTTTAGGAAATGGTGACAAAAAAAGGAAACTATGAATTAGTAATAGTGATCTTCTAGCAAAATTTCTCTTATTAAAGTCCCAAATCACATCAGATTCCTTTATCAGAGGTCAAAGACTTGTGATTCAAATGTAAGATTAGTATCCCCTCATTATCATTTTAATCATTTTTGTCCTGAAAACTATACTTTGCAAGAAATCAGATGAGAGCCAACACTAAATATATGCTCTGTAATATGTACAGTCTTCATCAAATGGTTCTCTGCTGAGGTTATTGTGAATTTGTTTCTTCATTTCTTTATATCCATTCTAGGAAGGACTCTACAGTCTAAGAGTCTAGGAAAGAGTCTTAGCTTATTAAACTGGAGAGTGTGAGTGTAAGTTGAAATATTTTACACTGTTTTTTAACTCTATCTCAAATAATGCAAAGACAAGATGATAGATAATCTGCACTCTCCAACCATATAGTTCCCTAAGCTGTGTTCTTAAAGGAAATTAGAAAGGAGTAGACAATATACTCATATGGGAAGTGTATGTTATCCAAGACTGAAAGTATTAAAAACTACTTTCATCACTATCCACATCCATTAACATCCATTAACTCAGACTCAAGTACAAGGTCACAAGGTCTGTGTGGTAGGCCTGTTATGCTATGTTGAGAAAGAAAAGGGAAAAGACGTTTGTTGGACATATAAAAGCCTCTGATTAGGAGAAAATCCCACACCCACCCAAATAAAAAGATAGAGGGAGGGAGGGAGGGAGGAAGGAAGGAAGGAAAGAAGGAAGGAAAGAAGGAAAACAGGAAGAAAAAAGGCTTTCATTGACATGCCTAACTGGGCCTCTGGTTCAGAGTCGGCCTTAGAGATTTTACCATACTTGTGGCAAAACAAAAACTAATCAAGAGATGTTGGGAGAACCCAGTTGTGGTTAGTTCTATAAGAACCACTCAAACAGGTCACTGTGGCCAGCGCTGGGTGGGATCTTCACTCACTAGATTACTTTGTGTCTTAAGCCTGTTGGTTCAGTGTTCCTGCTGTTTACGTGTGTGCGTGCGTGTGTGTGGGGGGGTGAAATGTGAAATACTCATGAAATGTCATTTGGCTCTTTGCTTCAATTATGCAGAGATTGTTGTATTTTTCCTCTTTTATCACTCCTTTCTCCTAACATTCTGACTAATAAAGTTATTGTTGGTATAGGAATGTGGAATGGTCCCAAAGGGAAGGCTGTGCTTTCTGCTTCCATGCAGTTTTTGGCCTAGTGGTCTCTTCTTGTATCTCTTGCTCTTCACTGACTCCCTCAGGTTTGAACAAGCCACGATATGATGTCCGTGGTTGATGTGACTACTCAATATCCTGCCATAAGTCACCCTAATTAATTATCAATTTTGCTTGATAGTCTCCATATTGGTCATCCCAATTAGGGAATTTAACATTTGGGTAGAAGGGTACACCCAGAACCCTAGACTCTGAGTTGCTTACCCTCTTCAATTTTATTGATGTTTCCATAACTCCTCTTTATTCATCTATATATACGCATGGCCATTAGACTGATATTCTTGTTATGAACAATTTGTATTTTCAAACATACCACTTTATTTTTTTTAAAAACCATTATAAACATTGTATTTTTATAATTTTTATAGTAAAAAAACATTATAAACATGTGTATACCAATATGAGCTTGCAAACTTGCATGTGTCATGACATACACATGGGGGCAGAGCATACTTTCAGGGGTCAGCTTTCTCTTTCACCTTGATCTGAAATTTAGGTCTTAAGTCTTGTGTACCCAGTGATTTCACATGTTGAGTATCCCAAGTGTTGTCTCAAGTTTCTGTCTCGCCTGGTCCTACAGTTGTTTCATCCTAAAGAAATACACAGAAGTTTACATTAGTTATAAACTGATCGGTCTAGTAGCTCAGGCTTCTTATTAACTCTTAAAACTTATATTAGCTCATCATTCTTGTCTGTGTTAGCCACGTGGCATGGTACCTTTTTTGGTGAGGCAGTAACATCTTGCTTCCTCTGAGGCTGGGTCGTGACTGCAGACTACAGAATCCTCTTCTCAGAATTCTCCTGTCCTCTCTGCCCTGCATAGTCGCCCTGCCTATACTTCCTGCCTGGCTACCAGCCAATCAGCATTTTATTAAACAAGTACAAGAAACAAATGTTTACAGGGTAAAACCATTGTCCCACAGCACCCAAGTATTGAATTCTCTAGCATTGTTTTTTTTCTTTGAATTATCTTCCTGTAGTATGAATTCTTCAGTTATTATTGTATCCCTTTAGATCCTTTGGCCGATTAAATCCAGAATATTACTCTGTCCATTGCCACTTTTACTGTCTTAACTTCTGACATGTTTAGATTCTATAACTCTCCACCATAGTTCCTTCTTTTAATAAATCTGAACTTTAATGGGATCTTTTTATTTTCTTTATTATTGGTCATCAAAACAACACTTTGCTTGATCACATCCTGTATTGCCTTCATAATTTGCACAATACCATTAATAACCCCAATGAGGGTCCAACATTTTGCATATTGCTTGATATAGTTTGAATGTTTCAACAGTTAACATTGTTAGATAATTCGCTATATCTTATAATAAATTAATCCAGTAGTTCTCAAGGATAACTGTTTCTCCATTCTTTAACTACCAATTAACTACCAGCATTTCTCACTTCTTTTCATCACATTCTACTAATTTTATAATGGACGAAAACATATATACTGAAGAGATAACTTATAATCTGCCTTATCATTCCCCAAGCTGTATTAATAACTTTTCTGTTGCCAATTAAAAGTGAAATTGCAGAATTCAAGTCAAAACCAGAAGAATCTTAATAAGAGGGACTGAGGACTTAGGGATATCAGTATAAGTTCTATGGAGGTTAGCTACAGACTGAGATTCAAGAAACATCTCTCCGAGTACATGGCTAGTTATCACTGCTGCTATCATCATCATGCAGAAATGTAGGATACCTATCCCTCCAATAGTAGACTTTCTCTGCTCACCCTGTTCTCTAGGGATGCCTTACCACATTATGCTTGGAGTTCAAGATGGGGTTCAGTGGGGCAGTACTTGCCTACCATGCACAAAGCCATGAGTTAAATCCCTAGCAGTCCTTCAACAAACAGAAAATCAAACCAACACAAACAATAACAAGCTCCTGAGAAACTTAAAAACCAAATCTAATCAAGTATCTTATAATAACAAGAATGTACTGTGTGACAGGTTTGGAGTCCCCTGGGTGGCTGAGTGAGGAACCATCCCCTGTTTGTGCTTCACTTCTACCTTGGTTGTGCTTGTATTTAACCTGTGCCTCATTTCCACATTGTCTTCTTCTGTCTCTGTATTGTTTCCTATCTTTATATTCAAATGCAAATGATTTCATTCTTTTTTCTGATTTTAACTGCTTTCTGACCCTAACTAATTATTTTCCACTTAGGTTTCATTTGGAGATACTAGGTGGATATAAATTTTGAGAGGACACCATTCCAAGTATTTCCTACAAAAGGATGACTGTCTTATTTCTTTCCTTTGAATATCTATGAACTTAGGAGCCAAAATTAGCTTTGCTGCTACAACTGCTGCAGGATCTTTTTATAAAAGCTCACTAAAGTTAACAACTAAGCTTATAATTAGAAACTAATGGAGTGTCATGTGGTTTAAAGCATTAACCATGCATCATTACTCAAATATCTATGGGTGATTTGGCCAGTCCACTGATCTTCAATGTGGTGTAGGAGGTTCTTCTGTTCATGTGTTGCTTTCATGTTCTGTTCATGTGTTGGTTAATGAATAAAAAAACTGCTTTGGGCCTAATAGGGCAGAACTTAGGTAGGCAGAGTAGACAGAACTGAATGCTGGGAAGAAGGGCAGAGTGAGAGATGCTATGGATCTCTGCCTGAGATGGATGCTAGTTAGAATCTTGCCAGTAAGCCACAGTCACGTGGCAATACACAGATTAATAGAAATGGGTTATATTAATATGTAAGATTTAGCCAACAAGAAACTAGAGCTAATGGGCCAAGGAGTGTTTTAATGAATACAGTTTCTGTGTGGTTATTTCAGGTGTAAGCTATCCCGGGCAGCTGGGATAAACAAGCAGACCCCTCCTTCTGTAACATCAATGTGGTCAGCCCACACCCTTAAATCTGGCAATAATCTGGGATCACTCTCAGGAACTGGTTCACTAGACAGTTTCTGTTAGACTGGCTCTCTTTGGTTGCATCACATTGTCCTGGGTGATTCATGGTGATTCTGAAGTCTCCAGAAAAAGGGCAGAAGCAAGTAAGCTCTCCTAAGACATATATTCCATCCTTTGTAGAGAATTCTGTTGCATAAAGGAAGTCATGATACCAGTAATACACAGGGAAACAAACTCCAATTTTGATGAAGAAAACTGAGAAGGTATATTGTTAGGGCTAAAGGGAAGAAAGAATGGGTTGTGCTTTTCTATGAGCCTCTCGGCCACCAGCCAAGCTTGCGAAGTAGAAATAGAAACAGAAATTGCTGAAAATGCATCTCTCACCTAATTTTGAAATTTTTAATTTGTAAACGAATGCATTGCCCTCCTTAGTTGTATCTTTTGTGAGATGTGGGGGAGCATGGGAAGCACATGCACAAACACTTAACAAAGTTAAATGTTTAAAAGGCCACACTCAAAGATCGCTCTCAAGTTCTTCTAGTTGTCAGGATGCTGACCTCATTCCATTATACCATTGTTTAGTAGAGATACATAATTTCTATATGATAACATTGAAAGGAAATGGAATACTGACTTCATGGGTAGAAATCAAGAAGAGACAAAGTACTTTTTTCAAAGGATTTAGCCAGAAAAAGTGTAATTTATTATTGTTGATTGAAACCATCATACAAAATTCAGTGGTAAATTCATTCTCCATTTCTTTCTATTGAAATATATACATCCTCTGGAATTATTGCAGTGATTAAAGAAGCCAAGCATTCAATAATTGAAATGGAAACTGGTACACAGATAATATAGGTATTCATGATTGTTACCATAGAATAGTTACTCTTACTAACATTAATAATCATTTTCAATGTTAACCAGCCACTGGCTTTAGTCAGTTCAGTTATTAAATTTTGTTTTGAAAAATGCAAGTTCATTCAGTGCAATTTAAATATTAGTAACATTTTGTGTTTTTCTGTATTCAGTTACACACAGTGAAAATATTAGATGAATGACCTTCCTTTAGTGGAATTTGGCAGTATAGCTTGAACAAATCTCTCTCTCTCTCTCTCTCTCTCTCTCTCTCTCTCTCTCTCTCTCTTTAGGCTGTGACACAGATGCCCACATCTGGTGTGAAAATGTCTTTTCCAATTTCATGTAACTTTTCCTTTACAACTTCACAGTTAAAGCTGCAACTCTTCTTCACCTTGGCAGGGTGGCTGTTTTCCTATTTTTACATCTCTCTTTTTCTCACTTCTATTTTGAATTGTCCTTTCTATTTTTCTCCTCAAGTCTAGACTTTTTATGTCTCTTCTATTTTACTCATGTTATATAGAGTAAGAAACTTCATCAAAGCCATCTTCCAGCAACCCTCACTACTACTCATGGTTGAATAAGCATAAATATCAATTAGTTCCATATAATTTATTTCCTAGTTTTCCACTTATCATAGCCAGTTGTATCTCACTGAAAGAAAAGTAAGATAGTGGGACAGGCCTATAATAACCATCATAGTGGCTAAAGTAGGAGAATTGTGTGTTCCATGGTAATTTTTGGCAAAATAGTAAAATCTTATATCAAAAAATGACAGGCTATCAAATAAAAAAAACAAGTTATAGGAAAAATGGGTTACCTTCTTTGGAGCAGTTGGTCAATAGTTTCTCACAGACTACCAATTATAAGTTATTGCAAGTGTTTTTGGCCACACTCCAGAATTGATAGGCAGTATCAATTGTGAAGACAGCTTATACTTGAGTCATAGAATATGGTTATATAATATTGGAACTGACATGGAAGCTTCATCCCTTCTGGCTAACTTTCATAATGCTTCTTAGGTGCTATGGATGGTACTGGAGGAGAAAAGTAATCATATGTGTGATCTAGCTGTGAACCCTGGGAACCACAAAAATTACTAATGGCTTGAATCTGGGAGTAACCAATGACTTTCTGATTAGACTGAAGGTCTATTCTCACAGATGAAACTCATGACTGGTACCATTAATGATATGAAGAACCCAGGGTTAAACAAGTAGTAGACCTTAGAAAAGAGCCTACTAACACTATTCTGTTAAATAGAGATGGTATTAAACATTATATTAAAAACATGTGTATACTCATAGATAAAATGTCTTTCAATGCTCATAGGAGAAGTTTCTTTTTGTAATAGATGTTGAAGCACAAATAATAAAATCTCAGAGAGAGAAATTTGGGTTCAACCTGAAGGTTTGAAAAGTAAAACACCTAGCCACTGGCACTTATCTCTGTCTCAGTCCAAAATGACGATCCTGCCTCTAGGAACCTCAGAATGAGACTGTGTCTGAGAGCTGTCTCCTCCTGTTTGATAATCCTCTCTAGTTCCAGGATTAAGGGTATGCACCACTACCACCTGGCTTTTATGGCAAGCTAGTGTGGCTACTGGAATTAAAGGCGTGTGTTATTGTTACCTGGTCTATGAGGCTGGACAGTGTGGCTGTTTTATTTTTTTGATCCTCAGGCAAGTTTTATTTACTAAAATATAAGTGAAATGCCACTACAAGATGACATTATACAGAACTAGAACCAGTCAATACGCAGAAAAATAAAAGACTGTGAAGTGCTCAGTTCTAGATAGGATATCTGTATCACATCTCCTTCCATCTCCCTCCTAGCATCATCATGGAAAGACTGTAAGAGTCAGAGATAGTGAATCGCTACTGTGAAGCAGTGCTTCATGGATGTCCAGAACAGTTGGGAAGGAGAACGCACATTGGCTGCAACTATATGCACAGGATCTGTGCAAAATTAAGTCAGACAAAATCCCAGCAAGAAGGTAAGAGGTAGTCAGAAAGTACCATGCCCAGTTAAGGAATTGTTGGAGATTGATGATGGGAGAGGGAGATAGTTTTATTCAGGAATGCAGTGACCTAGAGGGTATCTATGCTCCAGTATAGGATCCTACCTTCATGAATTGACAGAATTAAATGAACTCAGCACATTTTTTAAAACAAAAGAGAGCGCATGAAATTTGGAAGGACTGGGAGCTGTGGGGGAGATATGAGATAGACTTGATCATACTACATCATATGCATTTATGAAATTATCAAACATTGCACTTTAGCAAAAAAATAAAACAACAGCAAAAAACTTGGCTACTCTATGTTTACCACCGCTTTTAACTCCGTTGTTCAGATGAAAATCTAAATCTTCAATTTCTTACTTTCCTTTTTGTGTTTTGTATTCTACGTTGAATCTTATTTACTTACTCATTATAACTCTTTCTCACCTTTTTTCCTTCTACAGCTTGTCATAACTGACCACCGTCTGCTGGAGTAGGCAACTGAAAAAAGTCTCAGAGTTTATTTTATCACCTCCAGGATTACCATCACTACCCTATATTATACCAGGCTTTTTCCTTTAGGCACCAACCATCTCCCAAATCATGACAGGGAAACTTATATTAGTTTTGAGTGCTTGGCCTCACTTAGGCTTATTTCTGATTAGCTCTTTTAACTTGCTTCTGTTTGCCTACCATTTGCCTCCGAGCTTTTTACTTATCTTTTCTTTAGTATATCTTACTCATACTGCTTCTTCAGCCTTCATTGTCTCCTCTTTCTTTTATCATTCCTTCCCAGAGCCTAGATTTCTCATCTTGTTTATTCTTTCTCACTGCCAGCCCTGCCTATCCTTTCTCTGCCTAGCTATTGACTGTTCAGCTTTTTATTAGACCAATCAGGTGCCTTGGGCAAGCAAGGTGAAACAAATGCAATCTATCTTTACATAATTAAACAAACACTGCATAAACAAATGTGACACAGTTTCACACAGTTAAAGTAGTATTCCACAACATAAACAAATATGACACATCTGTGCCTAGTTAAAATAATCTTCCACAACCCTGTATTTCACTCCATTATTTCAGTTTTGCTTTTCATACAGGAAAGGAAGTAACATTTTAAAGTTTGATACTTCTCTTCCCTGCTTCAAGTCAGAATACCAATCTAATTTCTCCTTAATCATCCTTTCTGCTGAGCAATGATTAAGGAGAATGGACTTGTTATTTGCAGGGTGAAAACAGGATGACTTTGCATGACAGGAAGGAAGAGTGTGGTAGAGGAAGTTTTGTGACTGGCAAAAGTATGTAACTATAATAATCCTCATTATCCATAAGGGTGACATTTGAAGACTTCAGTTAATATGTGAAACTGTGGATAGTACCAAGTTCCACGCACACTATGCTTTTCCCTATAAGGATATTACTATGGAAGAGTTTCACTTATTAGAGACAGTAAGTCATTAGTAAGAACCAACAAAAGAACAGCTATAACAACATGGCATGATAAATATTATGTGACTGTTTTTTGTTATACCCTCATCAAAGATAATAGTTATATGTTGCAGGGATGGGGCTGCTTGTTCTTCCCAGCAGCCTGGCTTGCTTACACCCAAAATATTCACACAGAAACCATATTAATTAAATCACTGCTTGGCGCATTAACTCTAACTTCTTATGGGCTAACTCTTACATCTTAATTTAATCCATTTCCATTAATCTGTGCATCACCATGAGGTCATTGCCTACCAGCACAGTTTCAGCATGTCTACCTTTGGTGGTGGCTCCATGGCATTTATCTGACTCTGCCTTTCTTCCTCCCAGCATTCAATTCTGTCTTCCCTGCCTACCTAAATTCTGCCCTATCAACAGGCCAAGTCAGTTTCTTTATTCATTAATGCTAATCACAGCACACAGAGGGGAATCCTGCATCAGTTACACCCTCACCAAAGGTAATAATGACCTTTGACTATGTGAAGTGATTGATGATAAGAATGATGTAGGCATTTGACATAGCTTTAGATTGACCTCCAGGTATGGTTGTGTTCTGTCCCACCCAGGATGCTAATTGCCTGTGGTCCACTGTTCATGTCACACAGGAGAATCATCTCATGGTTACTTAGGTACCTTGGAGGTGATGTCATTTACTAATGTTGTAACAAAATGGACTGCTTCAAAGAATCTCCAAAACAAATATAATTGAAAACTTTGGTATTATTTATTTATGTATTTATCAATTTGATATTTTTAGAAGTGTGAAGCCATGGGAATTAAGGGGCTTCAAGTATTTAAAATAATAAAGCTCATTACTATATGTGTGTATTAGTCTTGTATTTCCTCTTACAAGTGTGATATAGTGCCAGACTTCCCTTTTCTTCTTAGAAATGCTTTATGTAGTTTTAGGAAGAGTGTGTGATTAGATTAACAGTGGAGTGGAGTATACTACCTCACGCTGGAGAATCCTAGTCCACCACACACTGTTATCCTTGAAGCCTTGACCCAACTTCTTTTCTTTTTAATGCCAATTGAGTTTTTTAATCATATCATTTGATTTCTATCTCTTGCAGGACAACATAAGCCTCCTGACAGCCACAGCTGCTTACTTCTTGAAGCTGCTTCATTACACCACCAAGAAATGACTGTTATCTTTAAGATAAGCAACAAGTATTCAGTGAAGAACTTACATTTCCTTTGTATAACGAACAGGGTCAATGTTAACTCCCGTGGCATTTCATAATATTTAAAAAAACTCTGTCTCCTAGGCTTGAACTTAATATTCCTGACACCCAGGGAGCATGGAGGTAGGGAAGAGTGGGTATGTGGGTATGAGCTCAGCCTCCTGGATTTTGTACCTGGATTTTGAACTTCTTCTCTCTCCATCCAACTTTATTTGCTTCTTCTATCCCTAGAACTGAACAAAAGTAAAGATTCAGAGGTCTGTGATGAATATGGTGTTAATAAATTCTTCGTGAAGCATATTTCAACTTCAGATGCATTCTCTGGTGAGGTTCTTGAGTACAAGCCTCCATCAAGGTACTTTATGAATGCACTCATGGCTTGCTTCTCAGCTTAGTAGATTCTACAGGGCCAATTCTTTGTTGACTTCTTTTAAATACACTTGGGTTGTTCTATTATATTTCTGGGAACCCTCTCAAATCCACTCCATTTGACGAAAGCACAGTAATGTATTGCCTCAAACTGGTAATAACAGTCATCTAAAAAGATTCCTTGCATTTCATTTGGCCCACAGAGTGCGTCCAGCCTGTGCTCCTCCTTTAGATGAAGCAGGTTGAAAACAGAAAGTTAGCTCTACAGTTATGTATCTCCTGGAGATGAGGTCAAGCACTATGATTTGTACATTTTTTCTTTGGTTCATATCACTCAGACTAAAATTTAAAGCATCTTTTTTCTCCCTTCCATTGGCAGATGGGATTGACTAGACAGAGCACACACTTTTCTCAGTCTAATTCCAAAGGATTTTTTTTCTTTTAATCCTTCACGATAAGGGGTGAGTACAGCTGGATGAAGTTTATGATCTTTCCAGAAGTCTTTATAAATGGACTGAACACTTGTTGAAGATATAGGATATCTAGTTCTGAACCCTCTAAAAATCTGGAGCCAAAGGAAAGTATTTTTAGCATTATAATACACCTTCAAAATATTACTGTTGGTCATTCTAAAATAAAATCTATAGTTTGAGTTTGGGGAGCTGATATACATTTATGCTTTCATTTACATTTGAATGTGTATCCCTGAATGATGGCAAACAGTTAAGTTATACATTCTCTCTACATCCTCATCATGTCATGATGCTGGTAGTGCTACTATAAGACCTGTTTTTGGTACCAGATGCTCAAGATGGTTCCAACTAGGTTACCTGAAACGGTGCACGTATTTACAATGTTCTGGCCAGACCTCCAAATAGGAAGCTCATAAAAACCCTACCACATACTCAGAGACTATTTGCAATTATACCAGATAGTAATCTTGGAACTTAGCCATCATTTAACTTTTATAGGATCCCATAGAAAGAGCATTGCCCCCATGACAGCTGGAAGAAATTCTAGAAGATTACGTCCCCTCTCCCAACAAAGTTTGTCCTCGGGGTTAGGGACATCATTTAGGGGTTGATTATAATTGTTATAGGGTTGGAGCTTGGGGGGAAATTTTATAGGCTCAGGGATCTCTTTGAAAAAAAGGAAAAATTGGATGGGATAATAGATTAGTGTGAGCTTATGCACACTAGTAATAATAGTGAGTAATAGGGTGAATACTTGTAAGTTATATTTATAGACAATTATAATGGTATAGATTCTTGTATACAAAGTTAAATTACATTGAATATTGTATGCATTCATGATTCTACTTCTGCTTAAAACATTTTTGCATATATTTATCATATTGCAATGTACATGTATTTCTCTGATTAAGATACTTATACATTGTTTACATTTTGAGGTAATTGTCCTCATTTGTTACACAGTTGTTCATTGTATAATATTCTAGTATGAAGTCTTAGTGTTTAAGTTATATAGGTATTAAGAATTATAGATCATAGTCATCTATGTTTGCCATACTTATAGTTAGACTAATCAGGTTCTTTAGATACATACAGAGTATATTCTTCATACGTAGGTAATCTTCAATCACTTCAAAGAGCTGTAGAATATGGTATTTAAATAACTTAGGGTTCTTTTGAAGTGAGACACGATTGCTGATGGCAGCACTGATTTATTCCTGAGACAATGTTGAGCACTGAAGACACTCCACTTGGAGCTTGTTTTCTTCTTGTCAAAACAGGCCTTTGGGAATAACTACCCATGCCTCACCTACTGACAAGGCACATGGTATCTGGAAATGGATAAACAGGACGGTGAAATCTTGACAAGACAGGGTAAGACGGTTTTGAAAAATTTCCTGCCTGTGAAAATGGTCTGTCACTTATTCTAGGCATTAGCCAAAGTTGGTTGGTTCAATGTTCAAATGAGACTTTGGGTGGTTGCCCAGGTAGCCAGTTGTCTCTGTCATTTGTTGCACATTTTGGAAGTTGCTTGATTGCACTTCCTGCTTACTCAAGTAATATTTCCCTTCTCGGATCTTTGATGGGGTTGAAGACTAGATAGTTGTAGTTACTTTCCTCTCATGACTTGGCCAAGGTATTTATCTTACAAGACTTAAACTAGTTAGGACAGGATAATTATTGAATATATTTGTTCTTATTGTATATAATTTTGTATTAGGCTTAGAACTCTCTTATTTAAACAAAAGACAGAGGTGCTGTAGGAAGTCTTACAGTCAGTGGTTACCTGCCCACTTGGGTGTGGCCTCATACTATTATGCCAATGTAGAGTATGTGTTCGGCCTCTTTTCTGGGTGTGGGATTCAGTTTCTGATCTCCACTTCAGCAGAGGATTCTGATTTTTGAGTCTACCCCTAAATAAATGTCTATTTCTCAATTCTGAGCTAGTGTGGGATTTCTTTTAAGTGTCCTTCTTTTCTTTCTCTCTCTCTCCCTAATAATTACTATTCTTCATCCCTTTTATTCCATAATAGATACATGATTTTTCATTCCTAGTGAAGAGTACCTCAGCTAAAATAAAAACTCTATATGATATAAAAATTGTTGCTTATAAATTAGCATTCATTTTATTCCTTTGTTGAAATGATAATACGTTCAGACCCACACTAAAAGGTTTTCTCTTGATGTTTTATTAAATATCCAAAAGTTTCTGTTGATTCCCATATAATTTAATGCTATTGCTGAAATAGTATTGGGAAGAATAAAAATGGTACAGATTGGAATACCAGCACTTAAAAGACATTTTTTTTCTTATTTTTTTAAAAGAAAACAAACTGTCTTTTTTTCATTTTATGTACTGATCCCAGTTCCCACTTCTTCCTCTCCTCTCATTCCCTCCACCTTAATCCCCACACCACCCACCATCCACTCTTCAGAGAGGGTAAGGCACATTGCTTTGAGAAAGAACCAAGGTCCTCTCTGCTATATCTAGGCTGAGCAAGCTATCCATTCAAAGAAAATCAGTTTCAGAAAGTCAGTACAAACAATAGGGATAAATTTTCCTGAGTGAGGTAACCAGAACCAGAAAGATAAACATGGCATGTACTCACTCAGAAGTGGATACTAGCTGTAAAGCATAGGATAAGGAGCCCATCTATAGTCCACAACCCTAGAGAAGCTAACTGCCAGTGATCCCACAGTCTGCCCTAGTCATACTGTAGTAATGAGGCATGGGGCTGCTTTTCATCCCAGCCACCCTTGGCTGTGTCCCGCTGCCTGGCTCCGAGTCACACGGATAGCTTATACCTGAAATAATTACACAGAAACTGTATTCATTTAAAACACTGTCCAGCCTATTATATCTAGCCTCTTCTTGGCTAACTCTCACATCTTGCTTTAACCCATATCTAGTAATCTGTGTATCACTATGGGGTCGAGGCTTACTGGGAAGATTCTAACCAATGTCCATTTCAGGCCAGAGATTGTGTCTGCCACACTTCCTTTCTTCCCAGCATTCCGTTCTGTCTACTCTACTGACCTAAGGGCTGCCTTATCAAAAGGCCAAGGCAATCTCTTTATTCAACCAATGAAAGCAACAGAAATATAGAAGGACCTCCTACACCAATTCCCCTTTTCTGTTTAAACAAAAAGGAAGGCTTTAACTTTAACATAGTAAAATTACATATAACAAAACAGTTATCAAGCAGGAATTACAGTTACAATATTTAGATCTATTTTATCTTTTATCTTAACAACTATCTATCTATTCTTCAGCTTCACCAAAGACTCCAGAAGGATATAATATTACCTAAGTAAACAAGAAGTAATCAACTTCCAAAACTCTAGAAATGACAGAGACATCTCGCTGCCTGGACAGTCACCCAAAGTTTTTTTGTACCATTGGGGCATCCATCTTCAGCCTCCAGGCCTGTTTCTGTGTAATTATTTCAGGAATTAAGCTAGGTGGGCAGGACAGAACAAGGGGCCCTGCCAAGGGGCCCTGCGCTCGGCGGCTGGGAGCCAGGTGCCAGGAATGCGGCCCGCCCACTAGCCTCATTACTACAGATTGGCTGCTCAACGTGGTTGACTGACTCCACGTAAAATCTGAAAGAGTTTAACACAGCTTTTTGCTCTTTTTTTGTGCTGCAGAGAGAATTTCCTGACTCAGCAGCCAAAAAAAAAAAAACCAAACACAAAAAAACAAAGCCGTGGCGGTTTTAAAATGCCAGCTTTCTGCCAGCCCAATCTCTGACTCTTGCAGGAGACAGAGAATTTGAATGGGGTTTTGTGACTAAAGTGCTACAGGTTGCTTGATGGCAATGTGGACTGCTGCCTGACTGGAACTGTGCACAGCTCAGGGGCACCAAATGGCTCTGAAGCAGGAGCGGCTCAGCCATGCTGAACTGTGCTGATCTCAGGCTGGAACTATCGTAATTATCATAATAACAGCACACTTAAGGTTCAGACTGGGCAGGAAACAGGCGGTACCATATTACCACTACATGGCGCAACTTGAGTTTTTAAGAAGTGCTTAGCATTTTAAGAAATGCTCCTGGATAGTAAAGAATTACAGATTCACAATAGGACAGATTCAGACATGAAAGACCTCTAAATGGGTCACACTGTTGAATAAAGGTACATAGTAGGCTTAAAAGAGAAAAGAAATAAAGAGTATAGAGAGATGCTTTAAAAGAAAGGAGTAAAGTCTTTAAAGAGACAGAGTACAAATAATCATAGATTAAAAAAATAATAAGCCACATAAAAATGGAAAATTCACAGAGAGCCTGGATTCTGTATATTATTATGTTTTCTTTGAGTTTTTTGACTGTAAAGAAGCTAAGTACAGAGAGAATTTTCATTGTATGGGCTGCCAAGCTAAACCTGATGGATATTATTATAAAGGTATTATGACTTCAGAACTTGGGTCTAAGGATATGATGCTTTGGAAAAGATGTTCTTTTGTTTTCACAGAGGATGAGACACTGTGGATTCCTTCTACACCAATATGGTATGATAGATCATGCCCTCCTGAAAGGTCACCATGATCACCTTCAGAAAATTACTTCACTCAACTGGTGACTGAGATGATCCTACTACATAGGTTACACCATGAAAGACCTGATTGACAGTGCCTCCATATAGCAGGAAGAAGTTTGGAGAAAAATCTATGCCCATATTCCCAAATATTGTTTATAAATGTTCTTTTACATTTAAAGGGGGATATGATATAGATATGAATAATTTGCATTGGTATGGATTTTGCTTTATTGATACAAGTTTAAGGTCAATTTTGTTATATGTATATGTATTTCTGATCTTGATTAAGGTATTGATTGTGTAGTTCATTTAAAAATGTAATGTATAATTAGGAAATATAGGTTGTTAATGGATAATCATCAATAATAGTCAAGCATGTAGTCAGTTAGATTTTTTAGATATATATAGAGATATATTTCAATTAAATAGGCATTCTTCATATCTTTCAAAGACAACAGAATATGGCATTTAATGTTTTAATAACTTAGGGCTTTTCATGACAATGAGACATGTCTACTCCTGGCAGCACCAAGCAACTTCAAGAGGAAGATGGGCATCATAGAGACTCCTTATGGAGTTTGATAGCCATTTGGGCAAGAAACTGTTCTTTCCTGGACTGTTGCATAAACTGGACATAAAGAACCTGCAGAGAGAGGACTGCTGAACTTGCCTAAGGTGAGATGATCCTTCGGGGTTCCTGATTCATGAAAGAGTCTGTAAGCCATTCTACAGGATACAGAAGAAAATGACTAAACTGTCTTTGAAATTTCCTGCTTCATGGAAATGTCTGCTGGATATTATGGCCCTGTAGGCTAAAAATAGATGCCCCAATGGTACAGAGGAACTTTGGGTGACTGTACAGGCAGCGAGAGGTCTCTGTCACTTCTAGAGTTTTGGAAGTTGCTTACTTCTTGTTTACTTAGGTAATATTATATCCTTCAGGAGTCTTTGATGAAGTTGAAGAATAGATAGATATGGTTAGAGTTTTCCTTTGTTATGATAAAAGATAAAATAGATCTAAATATTGTAACTGTAATTCTTGCTTGATAACTGTTTTGTTATATGTAATTTTACTATGTTAAATTGAAAGCCTTTCTTTTTTGTATAAACAGAAAAAGGGGAAATGGTGTAGGAGGTCATTCTGTATTTCTGTTGCTTTCATTGGTTGAATAAAGAGACTGCCTTGCCTTTTGATAGGACAGCCCTTAGGTGGGCAGAGTAGACAGAATATAATTCTGGGAAGCACGACAGACAGGCATACGCCATGTTTTTCCTGCCTGAGAGGGACATTGGTTAGACTCATGCTGGTAAGCCACAGTCAAGTGACGATACACATTAATGGAGATGGGTTAAAATAATATGTGAGAGTTAGCCAATAAGGGGCTGGAGATAATGGGCCAAGCAGTATTTCAATGGATACAGTTTCTGTGTAATTATTTTGGGGCTTAAGCTATCCGTGCAACTGGAAGCTGGGCAGTGAGACCAAGGCCGTCCCATTCCTCTCATTACTATATCATGCAACTGTCACCCACATTTAGAGGGTCTAGTTTGGTCCAATGCTGGTTCCTTCTCTGTCTGTCTGTAATTGGTGAGCTCCCATTAGCTCAGGTAAGCTGTTTCAGGGGCTACACCCATCATGGTCTTGACGTCTTTGCTCATATTCTTACTCATCCCACTCTTCAATTGAACTTTGGGAGCTCATCTCAGTGCTCTTCTGTAGGTCTCTGCCTCTGCTTCTATCAGTTGCTGGATGAAGGTTCTATGGTGACATTTAAGGTAGTTATCAATCTAATCACAGGGCAAGGTCAATTCGGGCAGCCTCTCCACTATTGTGTAGAGTCTTAGCTGGGGCCATGCTTGTAGATTCCTAGGAATTTCTCTAGTGCTAGGTTAGTTACTAGCTCCATAATGGTTCCCACAATTAAAATATGTCTTTCCTTGTTCTCACTCTGTGTCCTTCCCCCATCTTGATGATTCTGTTCTCTCAAGTTCTCCTCCCTTCTTCCCATCTTTCCTCCTCCTCCCCTTCTGCCCTCCCCTTTTCCCCTACTTCCACGTTCCTATTTTTTTTTCAGGAAATCTTGTCTATTTCCACTTCCCAGGGACATCTATACATGTTTTTCTTAGGTTTCACCTTGTTACTTAGCTTCTCTAGTGTCATGGACTATAGGCTCCTTATCTTTTGCTTTACAGCTAGTATCCACTAATGAGTGAGTATATATCATGTTTATCTTTCTGGGCCTGAGTTACTCACTCAGGATGATTTTTGTCTAGATCCATCCATTTGTATTCAAATTTCAAGATCTCATTGATTTTTACAGCTGAGTAGTACTCCATTTTGTAAATGTACCACATTTTCTTTATCCATTCTTTGATTGAGGGACATCTAGGTTGTTTCCAGGTTCTGGCTATTACAAATAATGCTGCTTTGAATAGTTGAACAAATATCCTTGTAGTATGATTGAAAATCTTTTAGGTATATGTCCAAGAGTGCCATAGGAAATCTTAAAGCTTGTGGTTACCCACCTACTGGGGCATGGCCTCTTAGACCATATATGTTGATGCAGAGCTTGCATCCACCCCTTCCTCCTTTTTGCCAGCTGCTCATTTGGATTGTTGGATTGCTAGATTCAATCTCTATCCACTGTTCAAGCAGAGAATTCTAATTTGAGTTTACCCATTAATAAATATCTATTTCTCAATTCTGACCTATTGTGGGATTTCTTTTAAGCATCCATTCATCACTTGGCTCCCACATGGATTTAAACTCCATGCCTACTGGGTGGACTGCCGAGCCATTCCATGGCCCAGACAGTCTTCCAACCCTGCCCACTTGGCTTGTTCTTGCCTAAGTGAATTTTTGTAGAATCCCTGTCATAGTGTAGTTTTATAGGCTCAGGGATCTCTTTTTTTTTTAAAGGGGGGTATAATTGGATGGGATAATAGATTGGTATGAGCTTACTCTCACTAGTAATAATACTGAGTAAATGAGTGAATACTTGTGAGTTATTATTTACGTTGGTATAGATTCTTGTATATTGATACAAAGTTAAATTATACTGAATATTGTATGCATGCATGCTTCTACCTCTGCTTAAAACATTTTTATATATTGATATAAATTTATTATATTTCAATGTACATTTCTACCTCTGATCAAGATACTTATACATTGTTTACATTTGGAGGTTAGTGTCCTCATTTATTGCACAGTTGTTTATTGTCTCAGTTTTTAAGTTATATTAAGAATTATAATCAATAATCATCTATGTTTGTCATACTTATAGTTAGACTAATCAGGTTCTTTAGATACATAGATATTATATTCCACATAGATAGACAATCTTCAACCACTTCAAAGAGCTGTAGAATACGTTATTTAAATAACTTAGAGTTCTGTTGAAGTGAGACACAATTGCTCCTGGAGCACCAATCTATTCCCGAGAGAAGGTTGAGCACCGAAGACACTGCACTCAGAGCTTGTTTTCTTCTTGGCAAAACTGGCCTTTGAAGAAGAAATGCCAATGCCTCAACCACTGACAAGATATTCAGTATGCAGAAATAGATAAGCAGGACTGTCAATTTTTGCCTAGATAAGGTAAGACGGTTTTGAAAATTTTTCTGCCTTTGAAAATGATCTGTCAGTTATTCTAGGCCTTAGCCAAAGTTGGTTGCTTCAACGTTGCAAATGAGACTTTGGGTGATTGCCCAGGTAACCAGTTGTCTCTGTCTTTTGTTGCATATTTTGGAAGTTGCTTGATTGCACTTCCTGCTTACTCAAGTAATATTTCCCTTCTTGGATCTTCTATGGGGTTAAAAACTAGATAATTGTAGATACTTTCCTCTCATGACTTGGCCAAGTTATTTATCTTACAAGACTTAAACTAGTTAATTATTGAATATATTTGTTCTTATTGTATATAATCTTGTATTACGTTTAGAACTCTCTTATTTAAACAAACAAGGAAGCTGCTGTAGGAAATCTTACAGCTTATGGTTACCCACCTACTGGGGCATGGTTTCTTAGATCATATATCCTGATGCAAAGCCTGCATATGCCCCTTCCTCTTGAAAGACCCTGGAGTTGGGACACTCTCACTCAAGTCTCGGGATAACAGGACACCCCAAAAACTCATGAGAGACCATCCCTGCTGTAATCACATGAGGTTTATTGACAGGAACCAGAGTGCTGGGGCCAAGACTCATATCCCACACAGGGGTATAGGAGTTTGACCCCGAATAGCTGGGAGAAGGGGTATCTAAGGGAAGAAACCACAACCCAAAGGGGGTAGAGAGGGCATCATTGGAAAATTCCAAAAACACCTGTGATAATCACAAGGGGTTAACTCCCCATTTCTCAAGATTGTTTTGAAGATTATAATCTAACTTTGTGTTCAGCCAGTTCCTGGAACAGAGTCATTAACCAGCTAACATAGATTTTTGGCTCTAATCTTCCTTCTTGGGGGTCTGGATTTATCCTGGTCTTTCACTTCTTTTCACTGGCTGCTTGTTCGGATTGTCGGATTGCTAGATTCAATCTCTGTCCACCATTCAAGCGGAGAATTCCGATTTGTGAGTTTACCCCTAAATAAATAGTATCTATTTTTCAATTCTGAGCTAGTATGGTATTTCTTTTAATCATGAGTTGTATTGTTGGGTCTTGAGGCAGGTTGATTCCAAGTTTTCTGATGAGCCATACTGATTTCCAGAGTGGTTGTAAAACTTTGTATTCCCACAAGCAATGGAAGAGTGTTTCCCTTACTCCACATCCTCTCCAGCATAAGGTATGTTTTTGATCTTGGTCATTCTGACTGGTGTAAGATGGGTATCTCAGAGTCATCTCGATTTGCATTTCCCTGATGGCTAAGGATGTTTGATGTGGGGTTCCCCTCTGTATACTGTGAATAACCTTTGGTTAATAAAGAATATGTCTTGGGCCTGGCAGGGCAGAATAGATGTAGGCAGGGAAAACTAAACTGAATGCTGGGAGAAAAAAGAGGGAGTCAGAGAGAAGACATGGAGCCACCATGGGAGACAGACATGTTGGAACCTTGCAGGTGGGCCACGAGCCTTGTAGTAAAATATACAATAATAAAAATGGCTTAATCAAAGATATAATAGTTAATTACTAAGAAGCTAGAGCTAATAAGCCAAGCAGTGATTTAATTAATATTTTCTGTGTGATTATTTTGGGAGTCTGGGTGGCCAGGAAATGAACAAGCAGTCTCTTACAAAAGTTGCTGAACATTTCCTTAAGTGTCTTTCAGCCATTTGAGAGTCTTCTCTTGAGAATTTTCTGTTTAGATCCGTACCCCATTTTTAATTGGATTATTTGGAATTTTGATGTTGAATTTCTTGAGTTTTTGTATATTTTGGAGATCTGTCCTCTCTCTGATGTTGCAGAGTGAGCTGCTTGTTCTTCCAAGGCACCCAGATAGCTTACACCTGAAATAATCACACAGAAATTGTATTAATTCAATCACTGTTTGGCCCATTAGCTCTAACTTCTTGGCTAACTCTTACATATTAATTTAACCCATCTCCATTAATCGTGATTGCCTCATGGCAGTGGCTTACCAACAAAGTTTCTAACCAGTGTCCATCTCAGGTGGAAGATCCATGACATCTCCCTGACTCTGCCCTTCTTCCTCCCAGCAATCAGTTCTCTCTTTCTTGCCTACCTAAGTTCTGTCTTATCAACAAGCTAAGGCAGTTTCTTTATTCATTAATGCTAATCACAACATACAGAGGAGACTCCCACATCACTCTGATGTGTGGTTGGTGAAGATCTTTTCCCATTCAGTAGGCTGCTGTTTTGTCTATTGACTGTGTCCTCTGCTTTACAGAAGCATCTCTGATTCAGGAGGTCCCCTTATTTAATATTGCTCTTCGTGTCCATGCTACTGGTGTTGTATTTAGGAAGTGGTCTCCTGTGCCCATGCATGGAAGGCTACTTCCCACTTTCTCTTCTCTCAGGTTCAGTGTGGTTGGATTTATATTGAGGTCTTTAACCTCTTTGGACTTGAGTTTTGAGCATGGGAATAGATATGGATCTATGTATTCTTCTACATGCTAGCATCCAGTTATGCCAGCACCATTTGTTAAAGATGCTTTATTTTTTCCATTGCAAAATTTAGCTTTGTGTAAAAAAATCAGGTGTTCATAGGTATGTGGATTAATATCTTGGTCTTCCACTGATTCCATTGGTCAACCTGTCTGTTTTTATACCTAGCTGTTTTCATTACTGTAGCCTTACAATAGAGCTTCATGTCAGGGATGGTGATGCCTCTGGAAGTTCCTTTATTGTGTAGGCTTGTTTTGGCTATCCTGGGTATTTTTTTTTTTCATATGAAGTTGAGTATTGTTCTTTCAAGGTTTGTGAAGAATTGTGTTGGAATTTTGATGGGGATTGCATTGAATCTGTAGATTGCTTTTGGTAGGATTGACATTTTTATTATGTTGCTCCTACCTATCCAAAAGCATGGGAGGTCTTTCCATTTTCTGGTATCTCCTTCAATTTCTTTCTTCAAAGACTTGAAGTTCTTGTTGAACAGGTTTTTCACTTCTTTGGTTAGTGTTACTCCATGATATTTTATGCTATTTGTGGCTATTGTGAATAGTAATGTTTCTATGATTTCTTTCCTAGCTCTTTATCATTTGTTTATAAGAGAACTACTGATTTTTTATGATCTTGTATCCTGCCACATTACTGAAGGTATTTATCAGCTGAAGGAGTTTCCCAGTGGAATTTTTGTGGTCACTTATGTATACTATCATATCAATTGCAAATAGCAAAAGTTTGACTTTTTCCTTTCCAATTTGTATACACTTGATCTCCTTTTGCTGTCTGTTCTATCTAGAACTTCAAGAATGATGTTGAATAGTTATGAAGAGAATAGACAGTCTTGTCTTGTTCCTGATCTTAGTGGAATCGCTTTAAATTTTTATGCTGGATGTCGGCTTACTGTATTATATACTTTTATAATGTTTTATAATGTTTAGATATGTTCCTTGTATCCCTGATTTCTCCAAGACCTTTATTATCATGGAGTGTTTGATTTTGTCAATTGCTTTTTCTGCATCTAATGAAATGATTGTGTGTTTTTTTTTATTTCAGTTTATTTTTATTGAAGATTGCATTGATAAATTTTCATATGTTGAACCATCCTTGCATCTTTGGGATAAAGCCCATTTGATCATTGTGATTGATTTTTTTCATGTGTCCTTGGATTATGTTTGCCAGTATCTTATTGAGTATTTTTGCTTCTATGTTCATGAGGGAGATTCGGCTATATTTCTGTTTATTGGTTGAGTCTTTGTGTGGATTTGGTATCACAGTAACTGTAACCTCATAAAATGATTAGGCAATGTTCCTTTTGTTTCTATTATGTTGAACACTTTGAGGAGTATAGGTATTAGTTCTTTGAAGATCTGTTAGAATTCTGCACTGAAGCCATTCAGTTCCTGGCATTTTAAGGGTGGGAGTCTTTTGATGACTGCTTCCATTTTCTTGTAGGATATAGGTCTACTTAAATTGTTTACCTGGTCTTGATTTAATTTTGGTATGTAGTACCTATCCAGAAAATTGTCCTTTTCTTTTACATTGTCCAATTTTGTGGAGTACATGTTTGTGTAGTATGACCAAATGATTCTCTGGATTTCCTTGGTGTCTGTTGTTATGTCCCCTTTTTCATTTCTAATTTTGTTAATTTGGATGTTTTTTCTCTTTCTTTTGATTAGTTTGGATAAGGGTTTTTATATCTTGTTGATTTTCTCAAAGAACCAGCTCTTTGTTTCATTGATTCTTTGTATTGTTTTCTTTGTTTCTATTTTATTTATTTCAGCCTCCAATTTGATTATTTCCAATTGTCTTCTCCTCCTGGGTGAGTCTGCTTCTTTTTTTTTGTAAATGTTTCAGGTGTTCTCTTAAGTTGTTAGTGTGAAGTTTCTCCACTTTCTTTATGTAGGCACTTAATGCTATGAACTTTCTTCTGCTTTCATAGTGTTCCATAGGTTTGGATATATTGTACCTTCGTTTTCATTAAATTCTAGGAAGTTTTTAATTTCTTTATTTCTTCCTTGACCTAGTGGTGCTTCAACTGATCAATTTCCATGTGTTTGTAGTAGGCTTTCTGCAATTAGTGTTGTTTTAATTTCTAACTTTAAACCATGGTTACCTGATAAGACACAGGGAGCTATTTCAAATTCTTTTTTGTATCTTTTGAGGTTTGCTTTGTTATCAAGTATGTGGTCAATTTTAAAGGTGAATGTAGAAGTTTTATGCTTTTGTGTTTGGGTGGAATGTTCTGTCGATGTCTGTTAAGTCCATTTTAGTCATGACATTTTCTAGTTTTCTTATTTCTCTCTTAAGTTTCTGTCTGGTTGACCTGTCCTTTTGGGAGACTGGGGTGTTGAAATCTCCTATTATTAATGTGTGGGGTTTGATGTGTGATTTAATCTTTAGTAATGTTTCTTTTACATATGTGCTCTTGTATTTGGGGCATAGATTTTCAGGATGGAGACTTTATCTTGATTGATTGTTCTTATGATGAGTATAAAGTATCCTTCTCCATCTATACTGATTGATTTTAGTTTGAAGTCTATTTGTTAGATATTAGTATAGCTATGTCCACTTGTTTCTTAAGCCCATTTGATTGGAAAATATTTTCCCAATCCTTTGTTCTGAAGTAATATCTGTTTTTGAGGCTGAAATATGTTTCTTGTATCAAGCAGAAGGATGGCTCTTCTTTTCATATCCATTCTCTTAACCTCTGTCTTTTTACAGTTGAATTGAGTCCATTGGTATTAAGAGATATTATTGACCAGTGATTTGTAATCCCTGTTATTATTCTGTGGTAGTGTTTGTGTGTTTCCCTTCTTTGGGGTTTGCCAGTATGAGTTTAACTGTTGTCTGTGTTTTAGTTGTTGCAGTTTGCTTCCTTGGGTTGGAGTTTACCTTACAGTACTTTCTGTAGGGCTGGATTTGTGAATAAGTATTGTTTAAATCTAGCTTTGCCATGGAATATTTTGTTTTCTTCTCTGATGGTGATTGAAAGCTTTACTAGGCATAGTAGTCTGGGCTCACTTCTGTGGTCTCTCAGTATCTGCAGTTCATTTGTCCAGGACCTTCTGACTTTCATGGTTTTCATTGAAAAGTCAAATGTAATTCTTATAGGTCTGCCTTATATGTTATTTGAAGTTTTTTCTTTGCAGCTCTTAATATTCTTCCTTTACTCTGTATGTTTTGTGTTTTGATTATTATATGGTGAGAGGACTTTTTTGTTCCATCTACTTGGTGTTCTTAAGATTCTTATACCTTCATAGGGCTATCCTTCTTTAGGTTGGGAAAGTTTTCATCTATAATTTTGTTGAATATGTTTTCTGTGCCTTTGAGCTTGAATTCTTCTCCTTTATCTACCCCTATTATTCTTAGGTTTGGTCTTTTCATGGTGTCCCAGATTTCCTGGATGTTTTATGTTAAGAATTTTTTAGGTTTAATGTTTCTTTTGACTGAAGAATCTCCATCCTCCATAGTATCTTCAGCACCTGAGATTTTCTCTTCCATCTCTTGTATTCTGTTGGTTATTGTTGCCTCTGTAGTTCCCGTTCATTTACCCAGATTTTCCATTTCCAGAATCTCCTCAGTTTGTGTTTTCTTTATTGCCTCTGTTTCAGTCTTCAAGTTTTGAACTGTATGAAGTGTTTGCTTCACCTCTTTGATTGCTTTTTCTTGGGTTTCTTTAAGAGATTTATTGATTTCTTCTCATAGTTTGTTTGTCTTTTCCTCCATTTCTTTAAGGAAATTTTTTATTTCCTCTTTAAAGGTCTCCATCATCCTCATAAAGTTTTATTTAAAACCATTTTCTTATGCTTCTTCTGGGTTAGCATGATCTTGTCTTCTTGCTGTGTGGCCACTGGATTTGGATGCTACCATGTTGGTTTTTAGGTTGTTGAATGAATTCTTACATGGGTACCTATCCATCTCTTTCTCCAATTGGTGCCAGCAGTGTCTTTGCCTCTTAGTCCAATCATTGCAGTTGATATCTGTGTCTTTGGGAACTGCTCTTGTTCTGCTCTGTACTGTCACTGTATGTCAGGGAACCACTGAAGTCTCTCTTGGACTGTTCTCTTGGTCTTCTCTCTTGGTTCGCTTTCTTTGTTCACTCTGTGCAGCCACAGGCAGTGCTTCAGAGTTCCCCTCATGTCACAAGGCAATAGGAGGGTTTAAGGGCAGAATAAGACTTGTAGCTTATAAGGTTCAGTGGATGGGGGTGGGGGTGTTGGCACAGCCTACCTCTTGGTCTTTTCTACGTAGTTGCAGCCTGTGTTACAGAGTTCCTCAGAGGTCAAAGGAGATAGGAGGGTTTGGGGGCTGAGTGGGACTTGTACCTTACAGGGTCTGATTGATAAGTTGGGGTGGAGCAGCCTACCTGCAGGAAGATTGCCTGTTGGTTGGCTAGAGAAGCTGAGGCAGGTAGGGGAGGGGCCTGGGATTTTGCCCTGGTATGGAGGGTCTAGGGAGTGGTGTGCCCCACTGGGTGGGTGGTCACTCACCTCTTGGTCCTCTCTGTGTCCACTCAAAAAGTCTTATGTTAAGTCAGGCAGTTGTAATGTACACATTTAATCTTAGAACTTAGAAGGCAAAAGCAGGAAGATCTCTGGGAGTTTGAGGCCAGTTTGGTCTAACAAATTGAGTTCTAGGACAGTCAAGGCAAAACAGAGAAACTTTGTCTTGAAAAACAACCCCCCATCTTACAAAATTGAGCTACTTTTTCAAGAGTCAAAATAATAAAGAAATTGATAAGAATTGTTGGTATCAAAATTAAAGTTACCATTTTCTATATCATGTTTCCACAATGAACTTGGTTCAAATTTTTCTTTTTCCCTCCATTTTATTATGGGTTCATTTCTCATAGAATATCCTGATTATAGTTTCTCCTACCTCTACTTATCCGAGTTCTTTCCAACTTCCCCTTCCATCTGATCCATTCATTTCTATCTCTCATAAAAAAGAATAATCTTGATAAGTTGCTATAAAAAAGATAACAACAGAACATAACAAAGTAAAATATAATAAGATAAAACTAGATTTAATCACTTCAAAGTTGGACAAGACAGACAAACTGAAGGAAAAGAATCCAAAGATAAGTCACAAGAATCAGAAACTCACTTGTTTACATACTCAGGAATCCTATAAAAATTTAAGCTGAAAGCTATAATATTTATGCAGGGAACCTATTTCAGATCCATATTGACAGTATGCTTGCTGCTTCAGTCTCTGTTAGTTTGTATCAGTTTTGCTTAGCTGGTTCAGAGGAACTTCTTCTCCTGTGTACTCCATCCTTTTTAGCTCTTAAACTCTTTCCACATCCTCTTCTGCAGGGTTCCCTGAGGGGACAGATTTGATGGCTATGTCCAATTTAGAGCTGTGTATTCTAAGATCTCTCTCTATGTGTGTGGAATGTCTGGCAGTAGGTCTTTTTATTTGTTCCCATTTGCTACATGAGGAAGCTTCTCTGATGATGGCTGAATAAAGCATTAAACTGTAAATATAATAGGATACCATTAGGAGTCATTTTAAATTACTTTTCCTTCCCTTGTACCAGTGGTATTTGATTTTATTATAGATACCTGGGCTATATAGTCTCTGGTTCTGGTCACCCAAGCAGTTTTGTGTATAAGTTCCATCTCATAGATTAGGACTTAAGTAATATCAGACTTTGGTTGATTACTTCCACAATATTTGTACCACCATTGCCTTGGCATATTTTGCAGGCAGGACAGCACTGAACATCAAAAGATTTATAGTTGGGTTGGTGTTTGCATTTTTCTTTTGGTAGCCTGCAAAATACCTTTCTGTACCAGAGGCACTAGAACATAGGATTAAATGTTGTATACAAAATCAGTGAATTGTGTAGGTGTTGTCTTCAGCATTGGGGCCTTACTTTCGATTTGTCTAAAGCAACCCACTGTCCTAAAAACAGCCTGGGTTGTTCGGGGATTTCCTTGGGACCCCTTTGACCAACAAGTCAATTGGCTATAACCCAGTCCCAGTACTGGGAGATTTGTGTGGTGACAAGAGATAGCCAGTTGGGACATAGTCTACCTTATTATCTATAGAATTCATTAGGATCTCATTCATATTCAGATTTTTCTAATAATTTGCTTTTCTCTATGAACTAACTAATTGAAAAAGAATGGTGTGGTTCCCTTTTTCATGGGACCAGTTCCATGTACCAGTTGTATAGAATGACTTCTTGGAATCAATGAGGGATTGGTTTGCAGGCCTCCATGGATTCAAAAACCACTTTGTTCTGACAGTATGAACATGGTGTATGGCCATTTACTGAACCACTAGACTCCACTCCTGAATATGCAATGTTGCGGATTGCACATACCCTACCTACATCATTCTGACTGGAAGTGATTTCAAGGTTTCTTATAATATCTAGAACAATGAAAATGTTTTGTTAGTTTTTGTCATACTTATCGATAACAAAAGAAACATCTGGACATATTTAATACAGATGCTCTACTTTTTTAATACTAAAGTTTACTATACTTGTAAATGGTATAAATCAATTCGCCAACTTAAATACCAATGGTAACTTTCTATGATTCTATAATCTTTTATTTAAAATATGTTATCTCTCTCTCATTCTCTCTCTCTCTCTCTCTCATTCTCTCTCTCTCTCATTCTCTCTCTCTCTCTCTGTGTGTGTGTGTGTGTGTGTGTGTGTGTGAGTGATATGTAGGTGTCTAAGATGGTATTGGGTTTTCACACCCTAAAGTTACAGGTGGTTGGAGTCACCTAATGTGAATGGGTGCTGGGAAACTGAACGTTGAATTCTGGAAGAATCAAAAGTGCTTATAACCATTGCTCCAACTATCCAGCCCCCAATTTAAGCAATCTCCGTGTCTTGAAATTAACTGCTTTTCTTTCTGGGTACAGATATTATTCCTCTTACATACTTTTTATACATAATATGCCTTTTGTAAAAACTTTATTAAATAGTGAAAGGAAAAAATGAAGCAAATGGCACTGATATAATAAAATTTGGAAAATAAATATTGATAAATAATTCATTTTATAGTCTAAATACCATTTGGTTACCAGATATTGTCATGGGTTTAATCCACCATTAGCTTAGAGAAATTAGACTGTTACCAGCCATTTCTTTCATTATTTTTGTAAAATTATAATGTAAATCCTTAGTAGTTGCATTTACTAGAGGAAAAAATAAATATACTTAAGAGTGGAATGTACACCAATAGATATCTAATTATTGGCACAATGTGAGAAAAAGTGAATAAGGGTGTCCTACTGTTTCTTATGTAACTGTTCCCAGTGTAATTCTCAGAGTATTGTGCACATATATTTGCTAACCTTTTAACCTGAGAAGCGCAATCATGCGACATGCTAAATCTTCATAAGCCTGAAGTGGAATGCTTTCAACAGTAAGGTTTTTTTGTTTGGTTTGGTTTTTGCATTGTTTTGCTCTGTTTTCAGTTTTTTAAAATAATTTTGTTGTCACCATGGGAACATTTTCTCCCCCACAACACAGCCTATGGTGAGGAAGCTTCAGTGACCATAGGCCCTAAAAAGAGATAAAATGTGTTGAAAAGAAACAGACACCTGCTGGAGTTATTTTTGTTTTGACTAAAGAGGCTCTTTGATATTCGGCTTGGGGGAGGAAATGCAAGTGAGAAATCCAGCAGCTGGTTAAAACTGTGTTTCCTTTCCAGTTGGGTTCCCTTCAGGTTGTAGCACTGCTTCAGGAGGTAATGCAGGAAGGCATGTAACCTTTGTACTCTACTGCACATCACTAATTTCATACAGAATGAAGACAGAAGCTCCCAGTGTGTGGTGCCCATGGAAGAGATACATTTAATAGATCTGGGCTTCATTCTATCACAAACACTGGCATTCGCCAAGTTTCACTAGAATAGAAATCTAATCTTACAAATAACCGAAATAGAAAAAAAAACTGCATAAAACATCTGTGTTTTAAAATTATTCTAATGCCTATAAATTGAATGACCCACTTCCTAATTGAGTCAACTTGTCTTTATGAATTAATGGGCTGTAATACTATTTTTAAAAGTAATAAACTTCATTTTAAGTTAGTTTTTATTATGCTTTTAAATAACCCTCCCCTAGAAGAGAAGTTTAATTCCTAGGTATTGTTGTGCTATCTACTTATTCAGAAATATCACTTATTGTTTAGTACATATTTTTAGAAAGCATTGTGTGTACGATGAATTACTTGATGAAAATATTAGCATTTCATCATTTAGCACTCAGCTAATGACAGGTAGTGAATGGAAGGAGATGACTCACAAGAGTCAGAGGCAGTGGGTGACTGCAGCCAAGTCGTGTTTTCTGTGCAGTCAAGGGCTGATGCAAACATGACATTACAGCAGCTGTGAGTGGACATACAAGACCTGCACAAGGTCAGCCCAGACACAGCCCAAGCATGGGCAGATTCAGAAAATCCTCCATCACCAAGGAGCTTTTAGCACCTAAAGGCTGCTGGGAGACTGAGTCAGTTTTCCATTGGCGTGCAGGCCCTGACAATTTCCCCACAAGTGGATTACCTTACCAACATGTGCATGCTGATAGTACAAAGTGGACTCAGTGGCTTTAAAAAACAGTTTGGAGAAAATAGAGGTCTGTGGTAGGAGACAGGAATCAACTGGAAGGGGGAAGATGGGAGGAGATTTGGTAACTTACTTTTTGTTTTGTCTTTGATTTTGATTATTTTGGTGGAATAGATTGAATCCATGTTTTGTGTTTGTTCTATCAATAAGATATATTCAAAGCTCATTCAGAGATACTGAAATTAAATAAATAAATGGTTAAGTTTTTTCATACATTTTATTTCTTTTCTATAAAAAGAAGGAAACAAATTAGTACACTGAGTTAGTAACATCAAAGACTTTTTGGAAAGATTATTGAGACCAAGTGCTTCCATTTTGGCTGAAGTGCTGATGGCTCAGGAGTTGAGAGAGTTCACTTAAAACCTCACCACTCCAGCACATCATTTGTTTTGATTTAAAAACATTTTTAAAAAGCAGCAGATAGAGAATGGCATGTTGGTCTACAAGCAGGAGGGGAAGAGGGGAAGAACTCCCATTTGGACCGTTTTCTCTCTGCAATTGAAGGAAGGAAGGTATACCTTTTTTTTTCTTCCAGAAATAGGAATTAGAAGCAGTGAGAGATCTATATAAAGTTTAAGAATTAACCCTCAACTACCTAGTAACTTGCCACAGATAACTGCTCTAAGCCCAAGCTCCTTCTCACTACATTGTTTTAAAATTTACTCCCCTTGGTCCAATTCAGTTTATAAGCTTAGCACTTAAACTGATTTTTAGAATTTTTTTTCTGTAATGAGAGCTCCTACATCTCAGAAAATGTAATTACATGTGTGTTGTGGAACATTACTTTAAGATGTGTCACATGTGTTTATGCTGTGGAATATGTGTTTAATAATGCAAAGACATATTCCATGCTTTTATGCTGAATTTGTTTAACTCTGTGAAGCTGTGTTAGTTTGCCAGCCTAAAACACCTAATTAGTCTAATAAAAACTTGAATGGCCAATGGCTGGTTAGGAGAGAGATAAAGGATGGGTTGGCATGCAGAAAGAATAAATAGAGGGAGAAACCTATGGAAGAGAGTGAGGAGAGAGAAAAGAAGAAGAGGAGGACACCAGGGGCCAGACCCTTAGCCATGCAAACAGTCACAGAGTAAGAAGAAAAGAAAGGTATGTAGAATAAAGAAAGGTAAAAAGCCCAGAGGCAAAACATAGCTAATGAGAAACCAGATAATTTAAGTTAGAAAAGCTGGCTAGAAACAAGCCAAGCAAAGGACAGGCATTCATAAGAATAAGTCTCTGTGTATTTATTGGATAGCTGGATGATGCGTTCTCAAAGAGTAAAAAACATCAACATTAACAGCAACAACAACAACAAAACACTGCATATATGTATGTTGTTCAACTAATCGGTCATGCCACTATAATTCTCAGACCAACATAAAAAGTACATTAAGGACAGAGGTCAAATTTTGCCTATCTTGTTTTCAAAACCATTTTAAACCCAAGTGACTGTGGGAATAACTTTTTTCTTCTTCTCTTCTTCTCTGCCTCCTCCTCCTCCTCTTCCTCCTCCTCCTTCATCATCTTCATTCTTTCTTTCTTTTTAAATATTTTTTATAAAATAATTTGTGGTAAATACAGTTATTTCTAGGTAGTTTTGAATGGGTTGCAACGACCCTCTGCACATTAGTAATGACAGACAGAGTTTTGCTGCAGTTAGATGGGGATTTGGACTCAGGCAGCTTCTCTATCCCATGACCTCGCTATCTGGATTACTGTTACCTTGTGCTTTGCCCATATGTGTGCACATCATTTGTGATCATTGTGGAAGAAACTGGTCAAGTGACTTCTGTTCATATTTCCCTGTACTGAACTATTATAGACTGAAGTACCTACAACCAGATTGATAAATGAGGCAGATTATCTATTCAGCAAGTAGAAAATGTTGGTTACAACTGTTCATTATGCCAATGAAATAAATATCAAAATAGCAGAACAATCACAGGATCAAAAGTTGTTGTTCAGGGTAATTTCCTATAGTTTAAATAACATTGAAAAATCAGTGATATTGATAAAAATCTTGTATATGGTATATCCTAGAAATGAATATTTCAGTAGTTAAAATGTAAGATTCTCAGTTATGTAATCTTGCTGTTGAAATCCTGTTTTATACTAATTGCTACAACGTCTTATTCTACCACACATATCTTAGCATGCCATCGAATTTTGAGCTGATGTATAATCCTCTTTGCTTGTTTCACTTCTTTTGAGTTACATATCAGAGTTTTCAACAAATATGGACCTATACATTTAATATCACCCCAAAATTAAGTTCATGAGCACCATTAAAGTGTGGCCCTTGTTTGACTGACCAACCTTCAGTGAAGACCACACAGCGAGTATATGAGAAGCACAAAGTGAACTTGATGGATGAAAAACAAAAGAAAGAGAACACAAAATTGGGTGGGTAGGGAAAAGAATAAAGACTGGGAACAATTGGGGGCAGGAATGAATATGATCAAAATTCATTGTCCAACATTTTCGAAGAACTCATAGAAAGAGAGAAAATAAGAAAATAAAGAGCACCTTTACAGCAAGTTCCCTGAAAATTATCTAATGGGGAGCCCCGTTTTCCTAATTCCTGGATGCCTGACTACAGTTTCTTGATTTTATTTTTAAGGAATTAGAAGCATGTATAACAACAACAACAACAAAAAATCCAGTCATAATCTTTTAAAATATTTGACTAATATATATTTCAGTCAACCAGACATGGTTTTTTTTTTGCAGATTTTTTTAAAAAAAAATAATTTAAATTTTTTGGTTGTTGTAATGAAGGATAAAACCTGGGGTTTATCACCTTAGGGACAGAGAAGGCAATGTAATTGAAAACAAATTGGCTCAATCAACTTTAAGAACTAAAGTTAACTTTTTGGCGTTATTTGAAAAGCTAGGCATTATACAGAATAAGGAAAAAGATGCTATTATTTTTCGTATTCTTTTATTTTTTTCCATTCAAAAACATAATTAAATAAATAAAATTTTTACATTTCTTCCCCTTCTCCCGGTCCCCTCCCACTACCACCCACTCCTCCTCCCTCCTCCTTCTTCCTTGAAAGAGGGCATGGTTCCCTGCCCTGTTGGAAGTCCAAGGCCCACCCCCCTCCCTCCCGGCCTAGGAAGGTGTGCATCCAAAAAGACTCTGTTCCCAAAAAGATAATACATGCAGAAGAGATAGGTCCTGGTGTCATTGTTGATGGCTTCTCCATCTGCCCCCATTCGCCGCCACATTCAGAGAGTCTGGTTTGATCATATGCTCATTCAGTCCCAGTCCAGATGGATTGGTGTGCTCCCATTAGTTCAGGCACACTGTCTCAGTAGGTGGACCAGCCCCTCACGGTCCTAACTTCCTTACTCATCTTCTCCCACCTTCTGCTCTTCAACTGCACCTTGGGAGCTCAATCCATTGCTCTGATGTGAATGTGGGTCTCTGTCTCTATCTCCATCCATCGGATGAAATTTCTATAATGGTGATC
>PVIU01014289.1:0-52571 GCA_004026605.1 Ondatra zibethicus
AGAGAGAGAGAAGGAAAGAAAGAGAAAAAAGAAAGGAAAAGAAAAAAAGGGATATAGCTATGATGTAGGAGGGCCTTCTGTATTTGTGTTGCTTTCATTGGTTGAATAAAGAAACTGCCTTGGCCTTTTGATAGGGCAGAAATCAGGTAGGCGGAGTAGACAGAATGGAATGCTGGGAAGAAGGGAAGTGTGGCAGACACCATGAAACTCCTGTCTGAGACTGACGCTGGTTAGGATCTTTCCCAGTAAGCCACGACCTCATGGTGAACACAGATTAATAGAAATGGGTTAGATCAAGATGTGAGAGTTGGCCAAGAAGAGGCTAGATATAATGAGCCAGGCAGTAATTTAATTAATACAATTTCTGTGTGGTTATTTGGGGGGTTAAGCTAGCCTGGTGCCAGGAACACGGCCCGCTCCTCATACTACATACCTATGATAAGATAAAAGGTAGATTATTGAATCTACTATTTAAAAGCAACTATTACTTTTAAATATTTTACATTGGTATTACTTTTGTATATTGTATACAAACTTTGTATACTGATAAAAATTTGAGATTTTGTTAAAATATATTGTACATAATTTCTAATCTTGTTCAAGGTATTGTACCTATACAGCTCATTTAACAATGTAATGCAAATTTCTAGTCCTTGAAAATTATTATTATCAACTGTTTAGGATAATAAAGAAATATAGGTTAGTAGTTAATCACCTAGTATAATTAATTGAACTTGTAGTCACATCAGGTATGTTTTTAAGGTCAAACAAAGATGTAATTTAAATAGATAGGTCATCTCCAAACACTTCAGAGATCTACATAATATGGCATTTAAGATGTTTTAATAACCCTGGTCCTTCTTTTTTATGACAATGAGACATGTCTGTCCCTGGCAGCACCAATCTATTTCAGAGAAGATAATGGGCATCAAAGAAACTCCACATGGAGTTTACTTTCTTTATAGGAAAAGTAAGCCACTGGGCAAGAAAATGCCCCTGCCTTGACTGCTGACAGTATGCTGTCCTAATTAGACAAGCAGGACACAAGATATCCTGCTTCACAGAAAAGTCTGTCATAGGTTGTTTCCTAATTTTCTGAGAAATCGCCATACTGCTATTCAAAGTGGCTGTACCAGTTTGCACTCCCACCAGCAATGCAGAAGTGTCCCCTTTACCCCACAACCTCTCCAGCATAAGCTGTCATCAGTGTTTTTGATCTTGGCCATTCTTACAGGTAAAAAGTGGGATCTCAGAGTTGTTTTGATTTGTGTTTCTCTGATGGCTAAGGATGCTGAGCATTTCCTTAAATGTCTTTCAGCTATTTTAGATTCATCTGTTGAGAGATCTCTGTTTAGATCTCAAACATAACATTGTATACCAATGTTTCTTTAGAGAAAAAGAACATCTGTATTAAACTAATCCCACTTGTGATGGTTGGAATGAGAAGCATCCTCTCACAGGCTCTGGCATCTGAACGCATGGTCTCCAGTTGGTGGTACTGTTTGGGGAGATCATGGAAACTTGAGGAGGTTCAGCCATCACTGGAGGTGGCTATGAGCGTATATACCTCAGTTTAGTTCCTGTTCATTTTCTCTGCTTCCTATATGTAGAAGAATATGTGATCAGCCACCTTCCAGCTCCTGCCACCAGGCCATAATCGTCGTGATAGACTTTATCCCTCTGGAATCATAAGTCAAAATACACCCTTTCTTCTCTAAGCTGCTTTTGGTCATGGTGTTGTATCTCAGCAACAACAAAGTAACAACTTTAACGGAAATAATTTTTTGGTTGCACAGTAATGCTTTTCTATCAGTAGGCTACTGCTACAACCTGAATGTTGGTGTCTTCTCAAACTTGAAGAGTTAAAAAAAAATCCACTGCTCACTGTGCGTGGCAGTACACACCAATAAGGACTCCTAGACCTCCAGGACATGGCACTAGGTAGTGGGGTCACTGGGAGATGATTTGGCCTTGAGAGCAGAGGCCTCATAAACAGCAGTGGTACTTTTAAAGAGAGATGTTTTTTAAAGTTAACTGTATGTGTCCTTGCATAGGAAGGTGCACGTGTGAGCACGGTGCTGATGGGGTCCAGAAGAGGGCAACGGATCTCCTGGAGTTGGAGTTACAGGCAGTGGTGAGCTGCCCAACAGGAGTGCTGGGAAATGGATTCCCTCAGAGAGCAGTGCGCAATCTGAGCCAGCTTTGCAGGCCCCAGTTACTGCTTTATATTACCTATGGAAGTAAAAGACAAATGAGAAGTGCCATCTGAGAAGGGCAGAGCTGAGTGTGTCCCTGTCGCTATCTGTCCTTGGATTTCCGGCCTGCAGGACCTGAGAAATCAACTTCTACTGTTGGTTGATGGGCCACACAGTCACCACAGTCATGGTCTTTTGTTACAGAAACCTTGGCCAGACTAAGGCTAAAGGAATACATTAACTCATCCATTTGCTTCTTGCCTTGGACCCTATGATAATTAATTTTGTCAACTTGCTACAGTTTAAACCACTGTGGAAATAAAACTGTGGCCATTTCTGTGAAGGATTACCTATATTATGTAACTGAGGTGGGAAGATCCACCCTAAATGTGGGCAGCCCCAGTCCATGTGTTAGGATGGCAGACTGAATGCAAGGAGTGTAGTGATATTTCAATTGTATTTTAATAAATAAAGACTGCCTGAAGAGCTGAGAGTAAAACAGCCTTACAGACCGGGTTATGGTAACACACACCTTTAATCCCAGCAACCACACTTGTTGTCATAGAAATCGGGTGGCGCACACCTTTAATCCCAGTGGTGCATGCCTTTGATCCCAGCCCTAGAGAGGAATATAAAACAGGGGGAGACAGCTCTCAGAGACAATCTCATTCTGAGATTCCTGGAGGCAGGATCGCCATTTCAGACTGAGGTCGAGGTAAGATCAGTGGCTGGCTGTTTGCTTTTCAGATCTTCAGGTTGAACCCCAATTTCTGACCTGAGTTTTGTTTTTTGTTTTTTTTTTTTTTAAATTAATGGTACTTCAAAGGAGAAACAGAGCCGAGGACCAGCGCTCATTTTTCTCTCCGTCCTGCCTAGATGCAATGTCGTCAATCCCTCACGATCTTGCCCCGTGACTTCCATGCCCAGATGGACTGTACTCTTCAACTGTGAGCCAAATACACTCTTCCTTCCTTAAGTTGATTTTGTCAGGGACTTTTGTAAGAGCAGCAAGACAGCGGCTTTGCAGCTCTCTTTATGGGCTACCAACATGGACAGAAATATGGGAGATATCCAAGTAGTTTCAGCCTCCTACTTCTAACTTTTTGAAAGAATTTTAGGCTTATAGGAAAAAAATACATACATAGTAAAAAAAAAAATAATAATCCCATAATCCATTCACAGAAAGTCACAATGTGTGCCACCTTCCTCTGCCCTCTCTCACCTAGCCTATCTATTGCATTTTAGTTGACCAAAAGCCCATTTCCAACTTTGATTACAGGCTTTTCCCATACAGGGCTAACTGACTTGGCCAGCACTCTTTCCTGTCGACACAAATTCACCAGGGGTCATAGGGGATTTGAGATGGCAAACCTTAAAATGATGCTGGGAGGGGTGTTGACATCCTGTATGAGGGAAGAGTGTGTCCGGAGGGAGAAATGATTAAACCAAGATTCAGGTGTGAGGGCCAGCCATGATAATCTAAGTCTGGGCAGGTCACCCAAAGGAAGTTCTTTAGTTCCTCCAACCATTATCACCTGGGACTCTGGCCGTCGATGAATTTCAATGGAGGTTCAAGTCTCAATTGTTCACCCTGAGACGCTGGGCTGCAGAAGGAACCACAAGTTGAGATCACCAGACCCCCACCCAAGAACAGGCCATTCAAAGGAAATTCCTGGCATTCCAAGCACTGTAGATAGAAACACCTGCCAGTGCACAGTCACCAGGAAACCCTAGATGAATGTCAGCCAATCAGGGGTCTTAAAACCTCAGAAACCCCTCATCCCCATCTTTACTACTATAAAACCCTATTCTAATTGAGCTCGGGACTCTCCAGTTATTCCAATACGTTGGACATGTGGAGAGACTGAGTTTGCAAACTTGATTAAAATAAAGGCTCTTCACTCGGAAGGCAGAGGCAGGCGGATCTCTATGAGTTCGAGGCCAGCATGGTCTACAAGAGCTAGTTCCAGGACAGGCTCCAAAGCCACAGAGAAACCCTGTCTTGAAAAACCAAAATAAAATAAAGGCTCTTGGCTTTTACATAGAGGACTCGATTTCCTTGTCGGCTTGTGGGAATTGCAGATTTGGGCATAACACAAGGAGGTCCATGTTTTGGAATGAGCTTGAATACCAGGTCCAACGGAGCTGATCAAACCAAAGCAGAGTCAGTCATGCTAAGTGCCAGATAATGCAAGTGAAGGAGTAAAGATGCCAAAAAGTCCCAAAGGTCAAAGCAGACTCCAGTCCACCTAAGCCAGCCAAACAGGGAACTCTAAAAGCAAAGCTGAGCCATGGTCCTACTTCTGAATTCCCTGCTTAGCCAAGTCCTGCTCTTACTGCCTGGATAAAGTGAGGACATGACCACTCCAGGGTATGGTTGAGGAGAAGGTTTTTATTGTAGACACGAGGGAGAGTACAGCCAGCAACATCTGGAAGAGTTCAGAGCAGAGGAAGCAGTATATTGAACATGGCCAGCAGAGGCCATGAGAGGAAAGGGGAGAGGGGAAGACAAGAGAGGACCAAGAAAGAGGCAAGAGGGGGCCAAGAAGACCAAGAGAACTCCTGGCCCAAATGACAGGGTTATATAGAAAAGAGAAGTTGAGGGAACAAAAGCTCAGGAGCTGGAGACATTTAGGGTAAGGGTGGGGTGAGAAGAGCTGGGAGGAACCAAGGTATTGAGCCTGCCTGGAGGCCAGCAGACACTTTGGTATATTAATAGGCACCACAGGTAGCCCTTTATCTGAGTTTCTTTTGCAGCTGACACAGCCTAGTGAAAGCTCCCAGGCTGTCACAGTGAAAGCTGCCTCAATTCCCAATAATAGCTAGTTACTTGTTTTGTTTTAAGATAGGGTCTCTTTGTGTAATCAAAAGTGGCTTCCTCGTTTCTCAGGTGTATACCACCACACTCAACAATTTTATCTTTTTTTGTTTGTTTGTTTTGTTTTTTTGAGACAAGGTTTCTCTGTAACGCTTTGGTGCCTGTCCCAGAACTAGCTCTTGTAGACCAGGCTGGCCTCAAACACCTGCCTCTGCCTCCCCGAGTACTGGGATTAAAGGCATGTGCCACCACCGCTCAGCAACAATTTTATCTTTTGATAGAAGGAAGCAATGGTTCTCAACCTGTGTGTCAGGACCCCATTGCAGGTTGAATGACCCTTTTACAGAGGTCACCTAAGACCATCAGAAAACACAGATCTTTACATTACAATTCATAACAGTAGCAAAATTACAGCTATGAAGTAGCAATGAAAAAAATTTTATGGTGTTGGGGGGTCACCATGACATGAGGCAGTTATTAAACAGTTGCAACATTAGGAAGGTTGAGGCCAGGCCGGGCAGTGATGGCACACGCCTTTAACCCCAGCACTCCGGAGGCAGAGGCAGGGTTGTCTCTGGGAGTTCCAGGACAGCCAGGGCAAGAAAGACTGTCTCAAAAAACCAATAAAACGAAATAGGAAGGTTGAGAACCTTCAGAAGGCTAGCAAAATTTGGCAGAGAGCATTCTCATATCCCAAACAGGAAAGGGACACAGTCTAATAAGTCATCAGTCTCTCAGCCAGTTATAGATCAACAAAAACTTGGTAAAATCCAATCTAATCTCAAAGCATCCTCCTAAATTCTAGGTTGTGAATCCCTCTAATGTTTAGTGCTGTGTTTTTATTAAGCTTGTGAAAAGATTATGATCTTTATGATGGAACAAAGGTGGAACTGAACTACAGGTAAAGGAATATTATATACATTTGGCTCGTCTTTTAATAAATTGAGGTGCAGGACTGGGTGAGGTGGCACTCGGGGAGGCTGAGGTAGTAAAGACCGCTGAGAGTTATGGGCTAGAAAATAAGACACTCTCAAAAAAAAAAAAAACCCAGAAAAACAAAACAAAACAAAAAAAAAAACCAGGGGCTATAGAGATGGCTCAGTGGTTAAGGACATTAGGTCTGGTTGAGGACACAAATTTGATCCCTGGCACCCACGTGGTAGCTCATAACCACGTGTAATCCCTGCTCCAGGGGATCTGACGCCTTCCTCGGACTTCCCCCGGCAGCAGGCACGCACGTGGTGCACAAATGTCAGCGCATGCAAAGTACTCATACATGCAACGTAAGTGTCAAAAAGAAAGAAAAAAGAAAAGAAAACCCCGTCTAACGAAACAAGGCGCTTCCAGCGCCGCGAAGGACCAGCAGGACCTGGCCGGCCGGCCCCCTCCCTTCCCGGCAGCCCTTGCGCGGGGAGGCGGGCCCGTCTGGGAAGCTGCCCGGCTCCTTGGCGGGAGGTTTGAAGACCCGGGTACACGCAGAGGTTCCGCTCCGGAGTGGGTCTGGGGAGCTGAGAGCGCAGGGTCGCCCTACCGAGTCACCGGACGCTCCGTGGAGGAGGACGCGGGCCCAGCCCGGGGAAGCGACGCGGCGCTGACCAGCGAGCGCCCCGTAGCGGCGGGCCCCAGTCGCCGGGCACCCGGGTAGTCTCCGGGCCTCCTGGAGGGATCAGGGCTTTGTTGTCGTGTGTCGCGGAGCCTGGAGCCCAAGGAGAGGGAAGGGAGGAGGCCGGAACCCCTTCCACAAACGCAGAGTACTGAGCCGCCGAGCCTCCGGGGGACTCGGCCTGCGCATGCGCACCTCTCTGCCTTCCTGCCCGGGCACGCTCGGTCCCACTCGCCTGGTTTGGTCATGGAGGCCTCGGGAGGCCCTGGGGGCTCCTTCCTGAAAGGTGAGGAGACACGCGCATTTGGGGGGGGGGAGGTCTGCATGACCCGTCTTCGGAAGCACTTGCTGGGCCACCGGGGTCCGCTCAGACTGGGGTGACCTCACCTCTCTCGGCGTCCTCACATCCTGGTATCCTCACACCACGGAGTGCCCTCACTCAGGATTGCGACCACCTGTGTGGACACCCCCTTCCGTATTCACCATATGCCCTTCACCCCCCTCGGAGTCCCTGCCATGGTACCTGTGTGTCCCCATCTCCCCCACCCCCACCCCGCGTCCTGAGCCCTTGACAGCTGGCAGGAAGATCGGGTCCCATCTTAGCTCTCTGAGAGCCTCTCACCTCTAGGGCCTGGGCCCTTGCGGGGTCAGGAAAAGTATTGATTTGGTAATAATGGGAGTGGCCTCTCGGTGGGTCCTACTCAGCTGACACCTGTGGAACGCATCCATTTTTCTCGTGCCAAGAACTCCGTTCATTTTACTGATAAGGAGATCAAGGCTTAGTAGGGTCCTCATGGTTGAGCCCCCCAGTGCATCTGTTCCCAGGCATGACTCCACAAGCTGAGGGCTCGGGTGTGCTGATGGTTGTAGAGTTTGGCTTTGAGGAAAGAGATTGGTGTGATGGGACTTGGAGTGGGAGAGCCGAAAGAACAGGCCAGCTGTTTGCACAATTCTGTAACCAGGGGTAACTGTTTTTCTAATACTAGTAGAGTGTTTTGTAACAGAACCAGGTCTTCCTTTTTCTTTGCTCACAGTTACTTAGCGGTGGGATTCCTCGGGGTGGGAAATTGTGTTTGGAGAGAGTCTCTAACCCACGCTAGCCTAGTACTTCTTAGGTAGCCAAGACGGACCTTGAATTTCTGATCCTCCTCCCTGGAGCTGGAATATAGGCGTGGGCTTCCATGCCTTGTTTTTGTTGGAGTGGGCTTAAAACCCAGGACCTAGTCCATGCTAGATAAACAGTCTACCAACTGTGCTACACAGTTCTGCAGCCCTTCTTCAAATGTTAGCTGTGAAAAAAAAATGAAGAATGGCAGGTGAGAATCATATGAATCTATTTTTCATCTCCATAATTTTTTTTTTTTTTTAGACACGGTCTCCTGCAGTACAAGCTGGCCTCCAGCTTGCTGTGTAGCTGAGGCTGGCCTAGAACTCCTGATCCTCTTAATCTCTAAATGCTAAGATTGCAGACATGTGCCGATATGCCCAGCTGCATAAGCAAAGTTTTATTGGAACAAAGCTATATTGGCTTGTTAACCTCCTGCCTATGCTATGACCATGAGATTGTGTTGTTGAAAGATAGTCTGGTCCAGAAAGCCTGGAGCAATTAGTTTCTTTACAGAAAGAATAATCCAGGGTAATTAACCCAGATTAGGAAGACTTTAAGTATCACCAAAATAGCAGTGACGATAGTTGGAATAGATTTCTAATAGAAATTTTCATTTTCTAACATAAATAGAGCAAGAGAAAAACCTGTTGAGCAGGGCAGCGGGGAGGTATTGCAATTCTCAGTGTGTATTTCCTGCTAATGTCTGGCTCATTTTCAGATATTGTGGCCTATGTTGAAGTATGGTCTTCCAATGGGACAGAGAATTACTCAAAGACATTTACAAAACAGCTTGAGAATATGGGGGCAAAGGTAAGAAATATCAGAATGATTGATAGCCCGCTGGCTGGCATTTTCTTGTTGGGGAGCTATTCCTTAGGACATGGCAGTAGGTGAGTGGTGAGAGCCAAAACAAAGACACCAAACAGGAGTAGGGCAGTAATTGCTTACAGAGCAGATGATCTTGAAGGTGTTGTATGAGGAGGAATCTGGGAAGAAACATGAACCTGTCATTGGTTCTGTAAGGACTGGTATTTGGAGTCAAAAGAATAAAGCTCCAGGAGAATCAGCAGGTTCCTAGGGCAGACTGCGTCCTTGGGTGCACTGGGAACCTCTAGGCATTTGATGTCTGTTTCTGGAGCTTGAGGCTGTCCCAGCTATAGATTGTGACATGGCGGTCAGGAGAGAATACTGGCCTTACTCAGATTCTAGTTAGCATGAATACTGCAAAAGGAGGTGGCTTTTTGAATATTTAAAAACCAGTGATGGCCTGACCACCAACCCAGGAACAAGAGAGAGAGAAGAAAATATGTCGAGAATGTGGAAGCAAGTATGGAAGAATTTAAAAGAGGGGGATTCGGCCAGGCAGTGGTGATGCACTCCTTTAATCCCAGCATTTCGGAGGATCTCTGGTTCAAGGCCAGCCTGGTTTACACAGTAAGGTCCAGTACAGCCAGAGCTATACAGAGAAACCTAGTTCAAAAGAACAAGGTGGGGATTCAGAACAATAGAGCCTCAGTGTAGCGCACCACACTCTATGCGCCACCATACAGTTCGTGAACTGGGCAAGGAGCTGGAGATTGAAACACACAGAGACACGCGTCATCCTTGAAACAGGAGTGACCCAAGATGCCCCCTTTATTGTGTCCAGGGGCAGCTTATATAGGGATAGCCACGCCCCAGCCAAACCCACCAGAAATCACTCCCCTGCCATCAGGAACTCCCGAGGGTCTCGTGCTCAGAGCAGCTGCAGGCTGTCTCAGAGCAGAGGAAAACAAGTTGTTTACAAGAAACTCAGGATCTGGGGGTTCACAGCTCCCAGCACCTCAAGAAAAGGTAAGATATACTTGAGGTTTGAAAATTGCGAGGTGATTGTCTTAGTCCACTTCCCTGTTATAGGGGTAAAGGGGTTCCAGGTGAGTAGGAATCCTGGCTTAGGAGGAAACGGAGACAGTGAACAGAGACTGCTCTGGTAGGGAGTTTTGTTTTGAACAAGTATGCTAACTTATTTATTGGTCCTCAGGTGAAGTGGATAAAGTGGGTGGCAGGATAACTCAGGGCAGAGTGAGCATTGGTGTTAGAGCAGTACCTGCCTTGCTTCGCCACCCTAATCCATGTGAAGTAAGGTCAAAGGCTTAGAGTAAAGGAGTCTGCACAAATGCGCCACCACCTACAATGGAGTTAAAGCCAATATAACCATTGTAAAAAGAGAAAATCTGTACATTGAAAATGTATGTTAAATAAATAAATAAATAAAAGAAAATGTATGTAATTACACAGCATCATAGCTTAGCAGCTCTGTGTGTGGAGCAGTGGCTCTTGGGATTGACCGAGAATTGCTATTGTTTACATCATGAGATATGATGCGTATGCTACAGTTCCTAGCCAGATTAACAGAATACCATTTCTACCGACAGTACATCACTTTCCTACCACCTCAGAGTAAACCATGATAAACCAGGGACTTTCTGTGTGGAAGGAAGGTCAACCTGTTTTTCATTGAAGAGGCCCAGCCCGTTTTGTTAAACTGGCGTGTGGAGCACCAAGTGGAGTCCCACTTTAGGAGTCGGTGTGTGAATTATGGTTCGTTCCTCTGTCCAGATGCAGTCTGTGGCAGCCCAGCCCAGGGTGTGGGATTTTAGCAGCTCCTCCTCCGGTCTAAGGCTTATAGGTGCTGCTTATTGTCTGCTAACATGAAAGCCTTGGGGAGAGTGTCCCCAGGGAGTGGGCTGGGCTCTTTCTGACTGCCTTGAGAATGGTGTGCACAAAAGGAACAGTTGTGCACTGTTAAAACTCATACTATACAGGGCCGTGAAATTTGTGATGAAACCCAAGAGCAGCCAGCTGTCCTTTGCATTATGCTCCTTTTGTGCTGGGGTAGAACTCTTGGCCTCACACATAACTAGTACACTATCGCTGAGCTAGGTCCCCAGTCTCTTTTCTGTTTTGGAAAGGCAATCATTTTAAAAAGTTTTTCAATGTATGGGTAAAGGACAAGAGCACATGGCATATGTGTGGTCAGAAGACAACTTGAGGTTATTGTCTACCATGCAGGGCCTGGGAAACACCCGCAGGTCATCGGGCTTGGTGGTGCCAGTCCTTCCCTTCACCCACTGAGCCAGGTCTCCAGACCCCAGATGTTTTGTTTTTAATCTCTTCCTTTTTTTAATCTGCTTTCATATTTCCAGTGTACAGCACTTTCTAGGGAAGATAAAATCCAAGACCCCCAAGATGCCTGAACCTGCAGATAGTACAAAGCCCTATCCATGCATACACACCCATGAGCCTGGCCCACTGCTACATGACAGTATCCCAACTACTTGAGAGAATGAGGCAGATAGCCAAGTTGAAGGTACCTTATCAGATCCTGTATCACAATTTAAAAAAATAAAATAAGAAAGGGTTGTGCATCTAGGTATAAAATTTAGTAGCAGAAAATCTGCCTGGCATGCTGAAGACCGTAGGCTCAAGCCTCCCCAGTGCTAGGATTACAAGCATCTACCACCATGTCTGACTTTTTACACAGGTTCAGGGAATCAAACTTGTAGTTGCTTTTTTGGTTTTGTTTTTATTTGTTTGTTTGTGTTTTTAGCTCTTTTACTCTTTTGGGGGCTCACCCCCTAGCTCCCAAATAAAAATACACATGAAGGCTTTATTACTACTTATGAATGTTTGGCCTTATCTTGGCTTGTTTCTTGCCAGCTTTCTTAAATTATCCCATCTATACCTTTTGCCTCTGGGCTTCTATCCACCCTGTTCTGTTTACCTTTCTTTACCTCTTACTTGTGGCTTGCTGTGTAGCTGGGTGGCTGGTCCCTGATGTTCTCCTCCTCTTGTTCCTTCTCCTCTTTTTCCCAGATTCTCTGCCTGCCAGCCCTGCCTATCCTTTCTGTCTGTCCAGCTATCAGCTGTTTAGTTCTTCATTAGACCAATCAAGTATTTTAGACAGGCAAAGTATCACAGCTTCACAGAGTTAAACAAATGCAACACATCTTTGTATCATAAATGTTCCACAGTCTAAATAAATCTAACACATCTTAAAATAATATTTCACAACACAAACTGAGGACATCAATGTTTGCAAAGCAGTCACTTCACTTGCTGAGCCATCTCCCCAGTTCCAAAAAAGCATATTTTTATGAATCTACTTGATTAATATTTTAGCTGATTGTAAAATGTTAGCATGTCCTCTTTTCTTTTGAAGGAATATTTTTATTACCTTTTCAACACAAAGTCTCACTGTGTCACTATCCTCAACCTCATAGTGGTGATTCTCCTACTTCAGTTCCTGAAATGCTAGGATTACGGGCTTGTGCCTCCATGCCCGGCTTCTACATTATTTTCTGACTTCAGATTGCTATTGTCTGATATAGTGTCTGATATAGTTGTAATTTCTGATTGTTTGCAGTTGGTCTTATCTCCATCTTCTCACCCATTTCCACCTTTCAACATTTGTCTTTATTCTAGATATTCTCTTAATTCCATCATGGCATGTGTACTGGCTAGTTTTATATCAGCTTAAAACAATTTAAAGTCATCTGACAGGAGGGAACCTCAGTTAGAAAATGCCCCCATAAGATCAGACTGTAGGCAGGCTAATTAGTGATGGATGGAGGAGGACTCAGTCACTGTGAGAGGTGCCACTCCTGGCTGGTAGTCCTGGGTTATATAAGAAAACAGGCTGAGCAAGCCACGGGGAGTAAGCCAGTAAGCAGCACTCCTCTGTGGCCTCTGCATCAGCGCCTGCCTCCAGGTTCCTGCTCTGTTTTAGTTCCTGTCCTGACTTCCTTCAGTGATGAATAGTGATGGACCATAAATAAGACAAACCTGTTGGGCAGTGGTGGTGCATGCCTTTAATCCCAGTGCTCCAGAGGCAAAGGCAGGCAGATCTCTGAGGTCAAGGCCAGCCTGGTCTACAGAGTGAGTTCCAGGACAGCCAGGGCTACACAGAGAAACTTTGTCTATTGGGGGGAGGGAGAGAAAGACAAATAAACCCTTTCCTCTCTAAGCTGCTCTGGTCATGGCTTTTTGTTTCTAGCAGCAATAGTTAGTAACCCCGACTAGAATGGGTAAGTGATTGGTGTGGGCTGTGTTCACATGTGTGCTGTGCCTTTGAAGGGGTCTTCTGATCCAGAATGCATGACCTTGATTCTGAGAACGTTTTCCTTGGTTATTATAATTTCTGCTTCATCTCCCCTATTTGTTTGTTTTAACCCCATATCTTGGCTGCGGGATCATGAGCTGTGCTTCTTTTGGCCCTGCCTTTCCCCGTTACCTATTTTCTGTGTGCTCTGTTGCTGGGGCGATTTTCTTTACTTGGCTCTCTACTGTTTCTATGGAATTTTTTCCCCATTCTTAAATTTTAGTAACTCTTTAGGTCTTGGCCCCTTTGAAATATCTGATTTTATCACATAAATATTACATCTTCTCAAGTTACTGATTTTAACTTAATCAGATATGTATTTTCCTTGCTGTTTGTTTTCTCCAAATTACACTGTTTCTCTGTAATGCAGAGGGATTTTCATTTATTTATTTACTTATTGAGACAGGGTCTCCTGTACTCAGGCTGGTCTAGATCTGGCTGTGTAGCAGAAGATGGCCTTGACTGTATGGTCCCCCTGTCCTCACCAAAGCACCAGGGTCACAGGTGTTTCCCCCATACCTAGTTTTTTAAAGTGTCCTGTCCCCTTCTCTTTATCCTTGAAGAATTCCTATTCTGTTCTATGCTTGGAAGCTTTATTGTGGGAGTAAGGGTGCCATGAGTCAAAGGTTTATTGGGTGGCATGGGTGACCTGAATGCTCATCTTCATTCTGACTGCAGCAGATGTATTTTGGTGGAGAGAGGTTGAGACAAAGTCTCACTTTGGAGCTCTGGCTGTCCTTGAACTCTCTATGTGGACCAAACTGACCTTCAACTCAGAGATCCTCCTGCTTCTGCATCCTGAGTGCTGGGTGCTGGAATTAAAGCTGTGTACCACTGTGCCATGCAAAATCATCATTCCACATTAACTACAGTATTTTTTCTGGTGTATTCTGAGAAGTGAAATCCTGGGGTAAGGATTTTGATCATTTCATGTTGACAAATTTTGAACAGTGCTCTTTTTAATCATTTTATTTAAGAAATTAGGAAAAGATAGCAGTGAGCATTTGGTTTTTGGATTTTGTCCACAGGTTTCAAAAACTTTCAACAAGCAAGTGACCCATGTCATCTTCAAAGATGGATATCAAAGCACCTGGGACAAAGCCCAGAAGATAGGAGCAAAGCTGGTTTCCGTCCTCTGGGTTGAAAAGTAAGTAGCTGACCTCTGTTTTTCTCCAACAGTTTTTGAAGATTGGTAAAAATCTCCTTTTAGTGCTTTGCCTAGGTCATAGAATTTGGTAATATTTGGTTTTCATCTTTTCTCAGCCTTCTATGGAGGCAAGTACCTTAATATCTTTAAGCCTTAGTTCCTGTAGCTGAAAAATGAGTGAAGGTGTGTATGAAGGCCTAAGGCAGTGGCATGCCTTGGCTGTGCAGGAGAGATGGGATGTGATGGAGCACTGTGTGTTACCACCTAATGTGGCTGTTGACACGGACCTTCATTGCTAGAGTTTATCTACACCTCAGGTGTCTGCGACCTAATGTGGCTGTTGACACAGACCTTCATTGCTAGAGTTTATCTTCTCACCACGCTGGAGGTTGTGCACCTCCGGTGTCTGTGACTTGTTTCTTTTGAGATGTCCTTGGCCTGTGCGTGGCCATCCCCTTCCTGTGTTCTCACGGCGTTCCCTCTGTCTATGTTTCTGTCCTCATTTTCTCTTAAAAGGTTATCGGTCTCATTGGGTTAGACCTTTAGCAATGACGTTAGTTACTTTTTTAAATATTCTGTCTCCAGATGCATTCACTTTGCGGTTTTGTTAATCAGGAATACAAGTGTGAGGGGTTTAATGACAATCCAGCCATCAAAGGGAAGTTTAGGTGGGAGTTGAAGTCGGTAGGTCAGGTGCACAGTGTGGAGGCTCTTGTGGGACTGACATGGAGTTGTGCTTTGAGACTGAGCTTAGAGGAAGCTCACAGTGGTGAGGAGCCAGTGAAAGTTCAGATCAGACCAGGACAGTAAGCTATGTGGTAGTGAGGACTGACCAGTTCAGGATTTAAAAACAGCAACAACAACAACAAATAACTACTGTGTTTGTGTGTGTATAGCTTTCTGTGTATATGTGTGGGGTTGCTGAGGACGGCTGTTCATTGCCTGATGTAGTTGGACTCTGCGGAACCAGAAAGATGGCATTGGCTGAGACTGCAAAGGCTCTAGAGAACTGGGGCCGGTACCTATCGAGATGTGGAATCAAATGTCAGATACTTACTAGACCTTACTGTAGGGGTGACGGGTGAGTGCGTAAACAAGTTCTGGGAGAGACTGGCAACTAAAATGGGGAGTTGTCTGTACTGGGGCTGTTAGTTAAAGCTCTGTACTAAACGTGAGCCTGGGTAAGCAGATGGAGGAGGAAAAAAGTTGGATGTGTCTGGGTCTGGACGTCAGGCTGAGAGGAATAGAGGAAGGACACTGAAGAGTGGAGTGTTGAGTGGCCATGCTGCTAAGTTTTCAGAAACGAATGAACCTTTTATTTGGAAAAACACATTGAGCTATCTGTACTCCCAGTACTTCTGACCTCAGATGAGGGGGTCTTTTCTTTACCGGGCAAGTAAGTTAGTTACCAGTTTGCTCAGCACCAGCTGGATGTCTGACAGCTCAGTTACCTGCACTTGGGGTCAGATCGCACAGGGTAGGGACTCAGTCCTTCAGGTCTGTACTGACTTGAGATGGAAGTCATAAGTTCAGGCCTCCACCACTTCTGTCCCACCAGCTATGAGCAGGGTTTCCATTACTTCCTTCTTGAGTTGATGGTTTGTTCGAATAGCTCACATTATTCAAGGAAGAACTCTTGTATCTTCCTTGGTCTGTCAGGACTCTCCTCATCTCCCTGGTCTGTCAGGAATCCCCTCACCTCCTTGGTCTGTCAGGACTCTCCTCAGATCACTGGTCTGTCTGGACTCTCCTCATCTCCCTGGTCTGTCAGGAATCCCCTCACCTCCCTGGTCTGTCAGGACTCTCCTCATCTCCCTGGTCTGTCAGGACTCTCCTCACCTCCCTGGTCTGTCAGGCTGCTCTCCTCAGGTCACTGGTTTGTTACAAAGGGTGCTTCTCAGGAACTACCAAGTAGAAGAGATGCACACAAGGTTCTTGTGCCTGATGCCCCCATACCCTCTTAAAGCATGCCACCTCTGTATTTTAGAACACCTGAACGCTCATCCAACACCCTTGCTGGGTTGTGTAGGACTGAATCTTCACTGTTCCCATTTTTGGAGGTGTGCGTAGAGGTTTTAGTCTCAAATTCTCAATTGGTCCTTCTGGGCTAGCCAGGTTCCCACCATAAAACCAGTCAGTAGCAGAAACTTAACAGACTGTTATAAACAATAGAAGATTAATATTCAGGACTTCAGGGGGTAGAAGCTGTGTGACAGGAACTGGGACAGTGATCACATAGATTTCAAATTATAACACATACATTTGTTCTAGGCCAGTTTTGGGGTTACAGCAAAATAGGTCAGAAAGTGTAATGTTATTTCTACCTCTGCCCAGCCTCCCACACGGTCAGCTTCCTGCTCAGGACTGGTGTGTTCCTGGCAAGTTGTTCAGGAGCCAGCATTCATATATCTTCATCCTTCTGAGCTCAGCCTTACTGTTTCCTCTGCTGTTTCATTTAGATTCCTCTCAGTTTTCTAAAATAGCAGGGGGATTGCTTTATGATGTCGGATTCAGGAAATGGCCTATTCCAGAGACCTTCAGATTATCTGTCACCAAATAGGGAGGACGTATGGGTGGTTTCCATTTGTTAGATGAAAGTCAAGGAGGAGTGGCTCATGTAACCTGTGTTTGGGAGGGTTCTTGGGACTTAGGCTACATAGTAAGACCTTGTCTAAAAACAACAAAAATAAGATTTTTAAAAATAGGATATAAACGGGCTGTGTGACATTACTGTCTGTGGAATGGAAGTTTTCGTGCCCTGAACTTCACACACAAATAATTATCCCATATTCAAAATGCTTGAGGCAAGAAGTGTTTTCAGATTTGGGGATATATGCATCGATTTATTGGGTGAGCATCTCGATTATGAAAATATGAAAAGTTTAAAAGCCCAGTTTTAGGGACAAGGTGGAATGTTTGCCTAAGTTAATACTGTCTCAAATTTTTTAAAAAAGGAAAGTAATTTCAGGCTTCAAATAAGGCTATTCAACCATAAAATACTGAACTCAGGTCATTTTATGTTTCTAATGATTCTAACTACTTTTACATTACTGTTGTATGTTTTATATCTATGTGCACCCTGTCTTTCACAACACCATGTATCATTTTTTTCATTGAACAGTTGCCTATATCTATATGCTAACTATAGTAAGATAGCCTCTGATACATTTACAGACATACATTATAGGTAATGTTCTTGTTGATACTCATTCATTTCCAAAGAATGAAGTTTTCTCAAGTATTTTCCTTAAATAATTTTTATTTTTATTATATATATGAACTATATATAAATATTTGTTATATTGTAAATATTTTCTTATTGTAAACTCCCTTGTGAGGCTATTCATGTGTTCTGGTGGTAAGAGCTTTGTCATGCAGTTTGTTTGCAAACCTGCGTTTCTCAGTTTATACATAGCCTCCACTTCTTTACTTGTATTCCTTTACATAGAAACTTTTTTGATGGCTTTTCTTTGTTTCCTCTGCTTTGAATGTCATCCTTAAGAAACCATTGCTAAATCCAGACCACACAGATTTGTATCTCTGCTTCCTTTTAAGGGGTCTTATTGGTTTATGGACTGTCTTTAGTCTGTGCTCTGCTCTGAGTGAATGTACTCCTGCGTTGTTTTGCATGTGGGCAGGTAGATGTCCCAACACCACCATTTGAAAGGATTGATGATTTTGGACCCATTGATGAAAATTGGTTAATATCATAGATTTATATTCAGACTCTCAGTTACCCTTATCTTTTCTTCATTTTAATTGCTATTTATTTATTTGTGTGTGGGGGGGTGGTGCTTCTGTGTGTATGCTTATGCCATGGCACACAAATACTAATCAGAAGACAACTTGTAGGGGGTCTGTGTTCTCCTACAGTCAGGTGGGTTCTGGGAATGGAATTCAGATCATCACTCTTGGTGCCGAGTGTCTTTATAGTCTGAGCCATTCCAAAGAACTATATAGTAGAGCAATCTTTACGTATTTGTACATAGAGATCTATCCCACTTTTTAAAATAACTTTTTGAAATTTTATTTTTATTACATGTATTTAAGTATATGAGTGTATAGGTTCACAGTGTGTGTACAGTGCTCACAGAGGTCAGAAGAGGCCATTGGACCCCCTGAAACTGGAGCCATGGATGGTTGTGAGCTACCATGTGGGTTCTGGAAACTGAATCCAGGTCCTCTGTAAGAACAACATGTGTCCTTCACACTGAGCCATGGCTGCAGACCTTGTCCCATGTTCTTATATAAAATAATACTTAGTCAGGTTGTGCCTCAGTTGGTAGAGTGCTTGCCTAGCATGCACAGAACCCTGGGTTGACCCCGACCCCAGCGCAGTATTGGGGCTGTGGTGCATGTCTATAATCCTGTTATTCCACTTGGGGGTCATAATCTTTGCCCCAAGTCAGGTTTGGCCATGTGAACTCAATAAACCAATCAAAAGAGCCAAATTAATACTGGGAAACAGAAAAATGGTGATCATGAAGAGATTAAGACACACTTTGGGAGTGTCTGCCCCTCAAAGTGAGCTGACTCCTAGTGGAGGGTAAAGATTGATGTTCCCAGCAGCTGCTGGAGTCATTTCACTGCGGGGGGCATTTCTTCTTTCTGCCTTAGCTTGCCAGTATCAGTTGCTTTTTTTCCTATACTTGGTGAAGCAAGAAAACGTGTTTGGACATTGAGTAAACCTGCTTTCTGCTTTTAAGTTGTCTCTTTTATTTGGCTTATCGAGTTCTAGTTTCGGACACAGGTTGTAACCCCCAAGTTTTATAACAATCCCAGCATTCCCAAATGGGGCTTTGAGCTATGGAGTAGGGCGTAGAGGCAGAAGAAGGATCAGAGTTCAAGGCCATCCTCTGCTACACAGGAAGAGTTGTTTGAGGCCCTGTGGGCGATGTAAGACCCAATCTCCAAAAATGGGGGGGGGCTTTGTATTAGAGATGCAAGAAATAGCATAACTGGTCTGATAATGACATTTTTATTTAATTACCTTTTAAATTAGAATTAGTGTGATATGGAACCTCTGTACACTACCGTTCTAGATACATGTCTTTCTGCAGGTTTAAATGCCATAAATGGAGGGTTTTTTTTTTTTTTAGCTCAAAGGGACTTACACATTGTGATTTGTGGTAAATGTTGCCAAGTTTTCCTGGAAAGAATGCCTTAATTTCCACTCTTTCTAGTAATGTAAAAAGATATGTCTTAATTTGTAAGTAAAAAGTATTGTTTTTATTCTTGTTTTTCCTGATTTTAAGTGACCTGAGATGACCTTTTAATCACTGGTCTGGCTTCTCTTTTAACTGCCTGGAGTCACTTAAACTAGTTTTTCACTAGCTAGTCATGAGTGTGGAGTCTGTTGAGTACCAGGTTTCAGACTGTAACAGTCTCTGATGAAAATGACCTTTCCTTTGGAGAATAGAAAATTCTATATCCAAGAAAACAAAAGATGAAGCCAGAATAATTAAAGATCAGCCTGGCTCTCATCCTCTGAGTCTTTTGTCAGCCTGTTAAAGGTAGGTCTAAGAGTGCTGCAGGTCCAGGACCTAGGCCTGTGGAAGAGGATCTCTCATGGTCGGTGTAGCTGGCAGCGTGATGGTGTGCGGGAAGAACATGAGAAACCTGTAGTGATCTCTTTCCAAGCCGTGTGGGACAGAAGTGGTGGTCAGCAAGTACACTGCTGGAAGACTCTTTGGCTGGCTGTCCCTTGCAAAGTCTCAGCATGCCCCAGCATGTGCCTCCTCTTAGAAGAGGTAGGGGACATTAGGCTTACAGAAGGTAAGAGAGCGATTTGGTTTCTAATGTGACATCGGAAGGATGGGTCTGGCAAACTTCATGACTTAGCAGACACTCTAATATTTCTACAAATGCCCTTTCCTTGCACAATTACATAATTACATTTTCTCGTTCAGTTACAGTCTTCTCCAATGAGATTCTAAGAACATAATCCCACATCCTGCAGATTCAGGTCTGGATCCAGTCAGCCTGGGGGGAGATGGAGACTGGTGCACAGCCTCTCTGCTTTGTTCTGACCCTCACTGGGTACAGCCTGGTTTTTAGTACCCAGAACTCAGGTCCCAGTTCAGATCTGCTGTGTTTTCTCTGCTCAGAGACTCTTCAAACATACCTTCCTGTGTTCTCCTTGTGTCCCACCCAGTACTGTGTGCTAGCCAAGTGAATTTTCAGATATGTCCAGTACCTAATCCTAATGCAGTATGTTTGTGTTAGAAAATGATACTCTGCTGCTTAGGTGCCTCACAGACTGGTTTAGGGGGTAAAGGGCAACGTTTGGAGGAGGTGAAGGAGCAGCAGGAGTGGCCCTAGTGAGGGAGTGGGAAAGAAGCAGCTGCAGCCTCCCTCAGCCCTGAAGTGGCTACAGCTGGTGCTGTCAGGACTGCCTTGTGGCCACTAGATGGGGTGCTAATGTTACCATTAGAAGTCTACTGGGAAGCATTTTCTGTTAATCATATTGATGGGGTGCCAGATAAATGGGAGGCTTTTGGTTATTAGTGGAGTTTGGCTTTATTCTTTTAATTACAGGTCTGTGTGGGTAGGTGCGTGTGAGTTACCCAGGGAGGCCAGAGGCATCCGTTCTCCTTGGAGTTGAGTTACAGCTGGTTGTAACTTAGCTGACAGGCTCTGGGAATCAAGATCCAGTACACTGGAGAAACATTACATGCCCTTAACTACTGACTCATCTCTCTAGACCTTGTTTTTGTTTTTGACACAAGGTCTCACCTGGGCTCTAACTGTCCTGGAACTCACTATGTAGATCATGCTGGCCTTGAACTCACAGAGATCCACCTGCTACTAATTCACATGCCTAGTTCAGTGTGAGTTTTTACTTGAGTAGCTTCATACCTTAGCCCGTGTGTGAACGTGCAAGTCCCTTGCCTAGATTTGTTATTGGCATCATGTTTCAGTCCATGTGGAAACCGAGCTTGAGTGCACATCCTGGCACTCTGATAGGTGAGTTCTTGAGATGCTTATTCTCAAGTTAGATAAGATGCATCTTCTGTAAGGATGTCACCTAGACCAGGCACACATTTTGCTGATATGAATCAAGCCTTCCCAAAACTATTAGCTATAGAACATATTTAATAATTTTATAAACTTGGGCAGATGGTCTGTGAGCTAAACTTAGTTTGTAAACCAGAAGGGAGGTGGCAATGCTTACACACCACAGCTGGTGCAGATGTCCAGTGTAGCTGACCTTGTCCTTGTGGTGACCGGGACCTTCCATATGTGCTAATAGTCTGTAGTTTCAGTTCCTCTTATGTTCATAGTAGTCCCAACCATTTCTCTCCTTTTTCTGACATTTTTCTTGAGTGAGAACTCGGGTAAGCTCAGACGGGTAGAGAAGTGCCTAAGGGGCATTACTTCCCTCCTGCTGCTCTTCCACAGCTTGTCTGTCTGTTTCCCCTTCATCTCCAGCCTTCTCTCATCTCACCGTGTGTCTGTAGCTCAGGCTGGCCTGCAGCTTGCAGCAGTCTGCTCCTCTGCCTCCCAAGTGTTGAGATCGTGGGCATGAGTCAGTACACCCCGCTCTTCTGTCAGGACCATTCTGAAGCTATGGGCTTCTGGAGGCTTAAGTGATGAGACTGTTTCTTAAAACCAGCTTTGTACATGTATGCCTTAAACCAAGTATGGTTGCTTATGTCTGTAACACTAGCACTTGGGAAGATGAGACAGGAGGATCACTGAGACTTCAAGGCTTGATTGGGCTATATGACAAACAGCCTGAGGTACAGTGTGAGACCTTATCTCAAAATATAGGTGTTTTATAACCCCTTAAGTACCACCTGTCTCTTTGCAGTCAGCTTCCTCCTTCGCAGCCCCGGCCGGAGCAGCCTCTGGTCTGGACTCTGTAGCCAGAAGTTAGTTTCCCTGCTGCTGTAGGGTTTCAGGCAGATGAACTCTTCTAGCATGCATTGCTTGGCTTCCTTCAGCCAATGTGATATTTTAGAGATTTCTCCATGTCTTCTGCAGCAATAGTTTCCTTCAGTTGTTTAGCCAAGCAGTATCTATTGCATGTACATACCACAATGTGTTTGCCAGTGGTAGAAACTTGAACAGTTTTCCATTTTTGGTTACTATGAATGAAGTTGTCATGGAGATTTGTGTTTGTGCCTTTCTGTGTTTTCATTTTTCATGGTTTATGACCCAAACAAGGTGGCCGCGTGGTTTCACGTTCCTCCAACAGTGTGAGTATCCTTTTGTTCCGTGCTTTCACCCACACTTGGGGTTTAGCTGCTAAGAGTGGATATACAGCAGTCTCTCACACATTCTAATTTACATACCGTACAATTTGCAGTGGAAGTATCTAGTTCACTGCTTTTAAACATACTCAGAGTTGTGCAGCTATCGCCACAGTGTTAAACTATTTTGTACCTTGATTTGAAGCCTTGCCCTTTAGCCATCACTCCCCATGCCTGAAGCCTCAGCAACTCTCTGCCTTTATAGTTTCCCAGTTATGAACATCGTATGGAGCACCTGAGGTTACTTCCTAGCAAAGTCCTTCATGTTGTCATTTTTATTTGCTTCCTTTTTCTGACCAAATAACATTCAATTGTATGGATGTATACATGCGCACACCACACACACACACACACACACACACACACACACACACACACACACACGCACAGTGAGGAAAGGACTCAAGCATTACAGGGCTTGAGGTGGAGCTCAGCTTCTTTCCTGTTACTGTCGTAGAAATACCCTGACAGAGCAACTTAGGGAGCAGAGGTTTGTTGGACTCACAATTCCAAGGTACAGTTCACTATGGTAGGCAGTTCACAGCAGCAGGGATGAGAGAGCTGGTCCTGTTACATCCATAGTCAATGGAGAGCAATCAATGCACGTGTGCTAGTGCCCAGCCTGCCCTCCCTATTTCACAGAGTCCAGATCCCTTGCTCAGGGAATGGTCTCATCCACAATTAGGTGGGTCTTCCTTCATCCTTTAATGTAGTCAAGAGAGTTTGTCAGAGGCATTCTCAGAGGCTAACCTTAATCTAGAAAGTTGCTTATAGAAATATATGCCCAGAAGCCTACCTCTTAGGTCTTAGATGTGGTCAATTAATACTAACCATCACTGGGTAAAAGGAGTCGTTCCTTTCAGCCCCACCCCACTCCTGCTTGATCTACGTTGGACATTATCTGGTGTTTGCTTTAAGATTTATTTTTAAATAGTTTTCCTTTTATAATTTTTTGTTTTTTATATATATTTATTTTATATGAATTGGTGTTTTACCTGCCTGCATGTCTGTGTGAGGGTGTCAGATCCTCTGGAACTGGAACTACAGACAGTTATGAGTGCTGGGAATTGAACCAGGGTCCTCTGAAAGAGCATCCAGTACTCTTAACCATTGAGCCATCTCTCCAACCTCAAGATTTATTTTTATTTACATGTATGAGTGCCTGCATATGTGTCTCACATGCATGCAGTACCCACAGCGGCCAGAAGAGGGCATCAGATCCTCTGAACTGTAGTTACAAATGAATGTGTGTCACCATCTAGGTGCTGAGACTGATCCAGTGCTCTTAACTGCTGAGCCATCTCTCCAGACACAGGAAATTTGTTTTTAACCAGTCCCCCATCAGGGTGCCCAGCTGCCACAGATAGATATGCGTTCTTTGCACACAAATGTTCTTTCTCTTTATACCAATGTGCTTGATAATACTTTGTTAAGCTAGTGGGTTGTGCTTACAGTTCTGATAGGAAGTAGGTAGTTGGATCATACACTTCCTGTCATGGGTTATTATTGTTGTTTGTTTTTTTCCTTTCCCTGAGTGCTGCCTGCCATCCCAATGTCCAAAACTTTGGGTTCCAGTTGTCTCACATGGACCCAAAGCCTCCACCCTGGTGTTGGGGGAGTGGGTATGGCTAGGCACCTGTGGTGTTGGGGAGTGGGTATGGCTAGGTACCCTGTTGCCCTACTCTTTCCCATTTATTCTGTTGTGTCCCCATCTCCCCACACACACACCCAAAGGCTGGGAAAATCTGAAGTCCTTGACTCCCCTGCCTGCTTCCCATTTCCCCAGGCACCTCTTATCTACTCCTTGTTTTTGTTGGTTTATGTCCTTTTTGTTTTCTTTTACTGTGATTTTATTGGGATTTAGGGGAACAAGAGAAAATCGTGGGCTTGTTCTGTTGTTTTACCCAGAGGTCAAGAACCTGTTTTTAACATCGAAGCATTGCTCAGTTAAGTGAATCTCCAATGGCTTCTACCCTGGTTATAACAGTGACCTTGGTTACTCTCTTGCTCCTGGATCCCGTTCTTCAGGTGACCTCTCTGTGACATTTCCTTCCCCACCCATCTTTCCTTACATAAAGCCCACAGGAGCGGGAGGCACCAAGTCCTCAGGAACCAGAACTCTTTGTGGAATGGTTTCTCCTACTTGGGATTGTCTGCCTTAGCTTTCTCAGTGTGTTGGTGGTGGTATATAGGAAGGCTACTGATTTGTTTTTATGTTGATTTTTGTATCTGCTACTTTGCTGCAAGTGTTTTATGATTCTCTTTTGTGTGGGATCATATCTTCTGCAAATAAGAACACTGATGTCTTCCTCTTCTATTTGTATCCTTTTTATTTACTTCTCTTGTCTCTTTGCTCTTGCTAAAACTTCTCCATTCTGCTTTTTGAAACAGGGTCTTATGTAACTCTGGCTGAGCTGGAGCTTGCTGTGTAGACTAGACTGACCATGAACCTCTGCCTCCTGAGTGCTGGGATTAAAATCATGAGCCACCGCGCCTGGCTTTCCTGGCTCTATTCTTTCACTTGAAGTACATGCATGCTTAAATGGGACTGGTTTGTAGCGCGACGAAGGTGACATTCTTTCTTAGTGGATTGGGAGTGTAGTTAGTGAACTACACCCCTAGTTCATATGCTCTGGTTGTCACTCCCCTCCCCCGTACCACCCTGAGGGAGCAGTAGTAGGTGCAGAAGCATCCACAGCTGCTGGAGAGGCTCATTCCTCTAACTTCAGTAACTGTTGGGAGGTAATGGGGAAGGATCCTATGGTAGATGAGAAGGTACTAGCCACTAAGGTTAGGAGTGGGAGGGAAATGAGTTAAGGACAAGGATGAGGATTAGAGCAGCTGAGGCAAAGAATGAGTGAAAAGTAGATGGAAAGGAGGAACCTGGATCCTGTTAGGACCCACAACTAAAGATCACTACAGCTGCAGAAGGTGGGAGTGAAGGGGGCTGCACGTGGAGAAGAGAGGACATGAGGTAGGAATGAGAGGAGAAACTGGCCCATGTATAGAATGAATATAATCTAGCAAGACCATTAAGACATGTTTTTGCATGCCAGAGAGATGGCTCAGAGGTTAAAAGCACTGGCTGTTCTTATAGAGGACCTGGGTTTAATTCCCAGCACCCACATGGCAGCTCACAGTGTCTCATGCCTTCTTCTGGTCTCTATGGATACAAGGCACACAAGTGGTGCACAGACAAACATACACACAAAACCCTTGTACTCATAAAATAAAGATAAATGTGAAAAGATATTTATGTGAGGATGAAAATTGAAAAGGCGAAAACAATGTTAAAATTATCATGTCAGGCAGTATCTCTTCCTTGTTGGGATGGGTTCTGAATCCCTCCCCTCCCTGTGATGTCTCATGTAGAGAATACTGATGAGAGAAATGCAGTTTGTTGTTCTAGCTCACAGTTTTAAATCAGATTTGTGGATGTGCAGTGTTCTAATAGATGACCTTTTGGGTTGAGTTTCTGCTCTTTTGCCAGTAGGTGTCAGACCTTCCTTGAGTTTTTTCCCAGCCCTCTAGATGGACTGTTGCTGTTGGGAAATGTCCATGTCATTGTTCCACATGTGCTAGATGGTGACACTCACCCACTTGGGTTAGTGGGAGTTAAGTCCAAGGTACTGGTGTGGCTGTGCCTATGCTATTGTTTACCTTGTTGGCTGCACATTCTTCTTACCTGGGCTTTAGCTGCCTCTGTTCCTGTCTACTTCCATGGTATCTGCTAAGTTCTGAGCTCAGCAGAAATTTTCTGTTCTTGGTTACCTGTGGAGTTTGGAGGGTGCTTCCTTCTGAGGGTATTGCTCCCAGGATGCCCACAGATAACCTCACCTTCAGACTTGCTCTGATGTGTGACAGATTGACTGTTGTCTCCACAGCCTGTTAATCCTGAGTCTGTCAGCCTGGGTATATTTATCTAGCCCTGGGTATATATCTAACCCCTGCCCCATCTCTCTAGCTCACTAGTTCCTGTGTCTCCAATGTAGGGAGTGAAGGTGGGTGGGGAGTGCTGATTTTATTTTGGCAGTGCTTGGGATTGAACCCAGTGTGTCTTACTTGCTATACAAACACCCTAACACTGAGCCACTCTCTCACAGTCTCTCATGGTATAAGGAAATGCATCCTCCTTCCTCACCACCCCCCAAGAGCTTGGATTGCAGGCATGTACTCACATGTCTGACCCTCTTCTGCTTTTGCATTGGGGCAGGGGAGCCCATATAGAAGATTTTGCGAAATCTAATTTATACCAACTTATATTTGGTATTATATGTATTTATATATTATTGTAAAATGTATTAGCTTTTGAACCTGCTGCCTGATACGCAGTTCTTGTGATATGTGTATACACACACACACACACACACACCTAATTATAAAAAGCAAAGACAGTTTCTCACTGGACTGCCTTGTCTTGGTTTTACAGATGCAGGATGGTGGGAGCACGTGTCGATGAATCTTTGTTCCCTGCAGTGAATACTAATGAACATTTACCAAGCCCAATGAGAAAAAAAGTAAGTATGCAACTTCAGTGCAGACAGGGTGATTATGAATGTATCACTCCTGGTATTTATTCTAGAAATCATTTTTATAGATATTGTTCAGAGTGTCTTAAGTGTGCTGTTGAACCCATTGCTCTTCTCATATAAAATTTCTAGTTTGCTGTAAAGTTTTTTTTTGGTATATGAATGCTTTGATGTAACCTATAGAAAGTGGAAGAGATGTAGTTGACCTTGAAATTAAAACTTGCCCCAAGATTAGGCAGCCTTTTGTGTTTGGTGTTTCTTTTCTTTTTTTTTAATTTTTATTTTATGTGTTTATGTTTTTCCTGCCTCTGTGTCTGTGCACTACATGCAAGTCTGGTGCCCATGGAGTCCAGAAGAGGGAATTGGATCCCTTGGAGCTAGAGTTGTTTTGTGGGCTGCTAAGTGGGAAGCTGGGGATTGAACCCATGTCCTCCACAAAAGCAGTTAGTGCTCTCAACTGCTGAGCCATCTCTCCAGCCCCTGGTTTTTCTTTGTTTGAGTGTAGCTCGCTGTGAAGTATCAAAGCACCTTGTTCTCATGCAAGAACCTCTGTTAGATTTGCTGACCTAATCAAGATTGAATGAGGTGGATGAGAACAGTAGACTTCAAGCTGAGTGAAAGAATTAGCTGTGGGCTTCTCTGCACTTTAGAAGATACTGTGTGGTGTATATCCATTATGTTCATCACAGTAAGCCAGGTGCCAGGGCAGTGATTAGGATACTCCCCAAGTCTTCTCCAGATTTCCTCATCTGATTCTGGGCAGTTCTCGACTGTAACATGCCCAAGTAAAGGACTTGGAACAACACATCAGGAGTACATCCTGTTTTCATTTAACACACTTGGTAAACTCAAGTGGGACAGGCATCTCTGATGTTTCTCCCCTCTGTCACTTCAGCTTGACTAGTGATCTGGGTAAGAGTCCAGAGTGCTCACTACATGTTAGCACTGTACCTATGCTGCACAGTGAAGCTCTGCTGAGCTAGGCGTTCTGCTTGCTGGGCTGCCTTTCTTCCCCACTTAATAGTGTGTCTTTGATCATGTTAATTTCATCTTATATTGCATATTATGAGTGAGCCTTCTCTGTATATACTCACAATCCATGAGTTTTTATGAAGCATGTTACATGTGAAATGAACATTTACTTGTGATCACAAACATAGACATAGAGTTGGTAGCTCAACGTGCAAATAGCCTTAGATTTGGAGATTCTATCAATAGCGTGCAAGAGCATGTCTTTGTTGTCCAGTGCTTTTGTATTATCTTTACACTTTGTCTAGTCTCATGTATAAATAGTGACTACCTGTAGCCTACACTTATCACTTCTAAAACCTTTCTTTTTCTTCCCTTTTCCAAATGCAACTGCAAGTTAAACATGACTTGAGAAACATTATTATTTTAGGTGCTTGGAGGGCAATTTCTGCTCTCTGCCTGTCCCTCTGCCCCCAGCCTGACTATGGCTTGCTGCTCAGGAAACAGTTTAGTCACACCATCATATTATCTGTTCCCTCTCTCCCCATCACACTCTTCTGAAGTCCTCTCGAGACTTTGCAGCCTTCTCTAACACTCCCTGTTGCAGTAGTAGAGGTCTTTCTGCTTGTGGCTGCTGCCCTGATTCTGTCAGTTTCATCCTGTGATCGAAGTTCCTAGGTGCTATATGGATTTGGAAGGAAGCTTTGCTATGTTCAGGTTCTGTAAATCTTTCTTTTTTAATCAACTGAACAACGGCTGCCATCTGTCTAGTGATAGAAAGACACCAAATACTTAGGTCACAGAGTGGAACCTCTATCCTTCGCTTGCCACTTACCCATGGACTCTGCCCCATGGGAAGAGTACTCCAGGCACACTGCTAACCCTCCTGACAGAATAATGTGCACAAGCTGTACAGACTGTCCTGACTGTGTAGCAGGGAGCCGGACTTAACCTCCCAGCTTACCCACTAAGGCTCTTCCCTGTCACTCATCACTCTGGTACAAGCTCTCATATGCTGAGGGACCAGTGCCTGAAACTAAGGCCTACCTGACCAAGAAAGTCAAGAACAAAACTGGGGAATTACAAGGGCCAGAAGCAACTAAGACAAAGAAACTATGATTCATTTCTTTACTTACTGAAATAATAGCTTTTGTGTTCTGTGTCATTGGAGAGAAGTTGGTGTGAGGATAGCAGAATGCCTAGGTGCTTCTTAGAGCATTCTTGGATGCTGAGAATGCTGGCATCCTGAAATAGCTCAGAAAACAATTGCATAGTATATATAGCCTTTTACTTTATCTCTTAAATTCTTTTGGTCAGAAATAAGTATTGCCAACTCACATACAGTATAACAAATAACCCATTAAGAAGTTCTTTTAATTTTGATGTCATTATAGTTACCAGAAGAGTATGGAAAGGACTTTCTCTCCTGTTTTAAAAAAAAGTCAACAATCATAGGGACTGGAGAGATGGCTCAGCAGTCTCCTTCAGAGGACCTAGCTGGGTTGTCTTCCCAGCATGCATCTACATGGTAACTCACAACAGTCTCTAACTCTAGTTTCAGGGGATCTGGCACCCTCTTTTGGTCTCTATGGGCACCAGGCATGCATATGGTATACATACATAAATGCAGGTCAACATTTCTTCACATACAAGCAAGCAAATCTTTTGGTTTTTTGTTTGTTTGTTTGTTTTTTGCTTTTGTTTTTGTTTCAAGACAGGTTTTCTCTGTGTAGCCCTGGCTGACCTCAACTCACAGAGATCTGCCTTCCTCTGCCTCTGCCTCCTAAGTACCAGGATTAAAGGTATGCACCACCACCACCCAGCATAAGTAAATCTTTTAAAAATAAACAATAAAGAACACAGTACACTTTCATTAATGTTAATTTCCTTTTTGCCTAGCACAAATGTATGCAGCCTAAAGATTTTATTCCTAAAACACCAGAAAATAATAAAAGACTTCAAAAGAAGTTTGAGAAAATGGCTGAAGAGCTACAGAGACAGAAGACAACCCTTGGTAAGCCAAGTCCACTGTCCTGACAGCTGGAGGTGTGGAAGCTGCTGTAGCTTTAGGGAGGAAGGAGAGCCCAGCACCATCTGCCCACTGGAGACTGAGTGGTAACTGAGAGAGCGAAAGGGAAGGACAGTCAGAGAATCCTCATCACTCATTAAGTCAATGGAATTCTTTTCTGAGAAATGATTACAAGGGAAAAGCAATTTCATTTCTTTAATGTTGCCTTTTTATCTCATGCCTGGTCTTTTTGTTTGTTTTTTGTTTGTTTACCTAAAATAGGTAAAACTTAGGCAATGTTTGCTTTGAATGCTATAGGGAAACACCTTGGGCTCACTTCCCTTGGTCAGATTCAAGTGTGGATGTATATGGAGTATGAACAGTGCTCAGTAGGACCACTTTCTGAAACCTGGATAAAAACCAGCTTTAGAAGCCAACCCACATTCCAGCTTTCTTGTTAGTTGTGTGATTGTGTACATGATATCGACTTACCTGTGACTCAGTGATTACCTCTGTAAATGAGGATGCCAACACCTATCATCTTGTAGGGCCTGGGTACACCTGGATGAATAATGCATGTCCCTTACTGGGAGCTCAGCAAGGGTCTACTGTCAGTGCCATGATTCACAACAGGGATAATACTGTCTGGAAAGAGAATGGCCCTGAAGGGAGCGAGATGCAGGGGGGTGGAGACGGCCTTAGCAGAATCAAACTGGTGAGGTGTGGAAGCATTTTCTTGAGTAAAGTTGAACTGTTTCCAGATGATGGTGTTCCCGTCCTCCAGTTTGAGTCTCGCTCATTGGTGTACAGCTCCTCAACTCCTGTTAGGAGTCACCAGAGCATGATGGAAAAGAGACTACAAGAGATGAAGGAGAAAAGGGAAAATCTTTCCCCTACCTGTAAGTGATGACTTTGTAAAATGAAAATAATTCTGGTGAATTACAGAAGATGTATTAAGTCATAGATGTTCTAGATATTTCCTGTGAAACTTTGAAGGTTTCTCAGTCATAGCACTGTTATATTTGGGGGATAATTCTTTGTTTTGTACACTATCTAAACCAGTAATAACCCTCCCTCACCTTGGGACAGACATTGTCCCATGCCTACTTCAGCACTAGGGTCCTACTTGGAGGTAAATGGAACTTCAATGGTTAGCAAACAAATGAAGACATTCATTTGATTTGGTTTATGCTTTAGGCAAGTTGGATTTTTAAACTTTCATTCTACATATTCTGTAAGTTAATGCTTTGGGGGCAATAATTGTTAGGAATTCATTTTTGTCAGTCTAATGCCTACAATATACTTTACGTAGTCTTTCTACTCATTATATTAAGCTTAGAATATATAGTTAGTCATTTAATATGTATATGGGATCAAGAGCAGAATGGATAGATATGCTGTTGTCCTGTTCAGTAGGAAATTGCAATCCAGTTCAGTGACAATGTCATTGTTTTATCAGCTTCTCAGATGTTTGAACAGACTAAACAGAATCCAAATACCTCTCTGTGTGAATCATCTTTGAATGTTTCTCGTGAATCTTTAAATTCAGGTAAAATTGTAATTTTTTTCTTCTTTTTGTGACAAACTTATGATTTGAAAGGTGTATTGTGTGTGTGTGCGTGCATGTGTGTGTATCCACTCACACTTGTACTTTTGGAGATAGACTTTTGCTATGGAGCCCTTACTGGCATGGAACTTACCATATAGACCCAGCTGGCCTCCAACTTACAACAGTCTTCTTGTCTCCTCTTGAGTGCAGAGATTACAGACATGCACCACCAAGCCCAGCTTTCAAGTTGTTATTTCTAAACACTCAAGTAACTTAGTAAAACTACAACTCACATTTCTCGTTGAGATTTGGTGTTATGGTAGCATTGATTCAAAGCCAGGATCTCCTGCTTGAAGTCTATGGGTTGCTTCCTGGGATTTGTCTTTTTGCTGTAGAATAAGTTGCTTATTTTTAGAAATCCTTGTGACTATATATGAATTATTAAATGCAGTGTAAAACATTTTTATCTGAGAACAGTTAGTGCCGAAGAGGAATTGTTTAATGTTTAATTAACCTGTGAAGTATGTTATTGAAAAGAGTCTATCTAAAGTAGTGTGAGAACTCTTGACTTTTTTCTTTTCTCTTTTTTATTTTAAAGATTTATGTATGTATGTATGTATGGTTTCCTGCCTGTATGTATGCCTGCGCGCCAGAAGTGGGCACCAGGTTATAGATGGTTGTGAACCACCATGTGGTTGCTGGGAATTGAACTCAGGACCTCTGGAAGACCAGCCAGTGTTCTTAACCTCTAAGCCATCTCTCCAGCCCAGCTTTTCCCCCCCAAGATTATATAACTTTCATGTGTCAAGTTCCTTACACTTTTCTCCCATAAGCCCATGGGAGACTATAAATAAAGTCTCAGGAACCTTGAAAGAACTGTGTCCAAAGTGCTTCAGATGCTTTGCATATCTTGGAAAGCTACAAGAGAAGATTGAGCTAAGCTTTCTTCCTATTAGTGTGCAGTGTATTCTGGCATTTCCTCCTGCACTCTCTGGATTATTCACCCATTTATCTTCTTGTTTTCTGCTCAGATTTCTTGGTTGGAAATAAATAGTGATAAGAATGCTTGACTTCATTTTCCCTGCACAGTTTTGCGTCTCACTGTAAAACACATACCCACACACCCTCACCCACCCTCACACACATCTCAGTGAAGTAGGCTGCATCCATATTCCCATTTTACCAGAGGGAAAACCAGGACAAGGAGAGGGCAGGTGGTTTATGCAAGATTCTGTGATTGTGAGTGACACACCCAGACCACTGACTTAAGTAGTCTAGAATTTATGCTCTTAATGATATACCACAGTGTGTCATGGCTCTTTGAAGAATGTGATGGTTTCTTTCCATTGCTAAATCTCATGGACCCTCCACTGAGGCCTTCATAGCACATCCACACAGGCTCAACACCAGGCTGGCCTTTGCACGTCCCTTCACAGAGCGTGGTGTCAAGAAAGGTGTATCTTTGTTGCTGCTGCTCCATTCTTAAAATTAAACTGTCGTGTCTCAAGTAGAAGTTAGAATCCCAGTATTTCCCCAGATTGAGTGATTTCTCTAAAATGGAAGCCCTCAGCCAGCCAGCACTGTGCCAGTGGAGAGCCAGCCTTGAGTGATGACTATAAGTTCCCAAATGAGCAAAAAATGATGACTGCCCTCTAGTACCTCATAGTGTAATAAAAGAACAGAAAGCTGGGCAGTGGTGGCGCATGCCTTTAATCCCAGCACTCAGGAGGCAGAGGCAGGCGGATCTCTGTGAGTTCGAGGCCAGCCTGGTTTACAAGAGCTAGTTCCAGGACAAACTCCAAAACTATAGAAAAACACTGTCTTGAAAAACCAAAAAGGGGGTGAGGTGGGGTGAGAAGGAAAGAGGACAGGAAGCCTTATGCTGTGGTGAATATTGTTGTGTCATGGGAAGGTATAGCAGTGTGACCTGACAGGGTAAAGGGGTTCACAGGTAACTCTGACACTAAGGTGGTTCTGACAGATGAGTTGTGTTTACCCACAGTAAAATGTGGAAGAAAGATGAGTCCTGATGTGAGGAGCCTGGAGACTTCAGGTGGTTGGGGCAGCTTAGCATTACTCCTGAGAAAAGTGCAAGCTTCATGGGAGGTCAGAAAACTGAGGGTCCTGCATGGTTCATTTGAAATATAAATGTAACATGAGAACTTGCTAGAAGAGCTGGGGATATGGAATGCTGGGAGGAGGAACTGAGTTGTATTTATCAGAGGAAATGTTTCATAGAAGACCAAAGGATAGCCAGGAATGGTGGCACATACCTCTAAAACCAGCATTTGGGAGGCAGGGGCGGGCAAGCCAGCTAGGTCTACATAATAAGACCCTGTCTTTAAAAGAAAACAAGGTAGTTTATGGTGAATTGCACATTTTTATGATGATTCTTTATTGATCTTTCCAGATGAATCCTTTGCCAGTTGTTCACACACATCTTTTGATGATCTCTGTGGAAACAAGGGAAAGAAACTGGGAAAATCTGCTAATGAGTTGGCCAGGAAGGCATGCTCTTCCTCACCTGTGTTGACAACAAGCTGCTCTTATGATTCAGTGTTGCCCAACCAGCTCAGTCAGCCCAGTCCTCAGAAAGCTGCAGACCATCCTCCAAAGGAGGGCAGCAGCTGGGAGAAAGACGCTGCATGTGAGCAAGTTGACCCGGAGAGAGAGCAAGCTGCAGGTGTGTCTCAGGGGGTACCTGATGAGAAGCTCTGCCTGTCCCCTGCACTGTTTGCCTTAGATGGACCCAAGAGTTCCTCAGCAAAGAGAAGAAGGCCAGCGGATTTGGGTTCACCTCCGAAAGGAAAACTCAAGAAGAGGTACAGTGGGAAGTCTGCCCTGACGCCTCAGCTGTTCAAGTCTGACCGTAGCCGGCAGTCCATGACTGGCCCCTTTCTGGGGACTCCTGATGTTGGGGCTTCCTCTTATGAGGACTACTTTTCCCCTGATAATCTCAAGGAAAGGAATTCGGAGGCTCTTTCGCCTAAGGCTCAGCCACTACTAAGCCGTTCTCTGTTCCACTCCGGAGGACTCTCAAAGTGGGAGCGAAGAAACATACTGGAAATGTGTGACTTTACCCACATTGGTAAAAAACCCAGACCCATGAGCACAACTGACTTAATTTCAGAAAGTACTTCTAGTCCTGAGAAGCCTGATGAGAAGGAAGGGAGTACAGTTTCTAGGTGCATTTTGGTGAGCACGTCTGCTACAGAAAGCCCAGAGTGTGGCAGGCAGCTGGGCCCTCAGCTGAGGGAGGCCATAGGGCCACAGGGAAGTACCCATGCTGACACCCAGAACAGCCCTGCTCATTGCATCACGCCTTTGAAAGGAGGCAGTAAGGAAGCAGGAGAACCAATTAATGTAAAATGCTCGCCAAAAGACAGGACCACTCCTCCAACGTCAGCATCTTCTGAAGGAGAAGCACACACCTTCAATTTTGGAGAGGATTGTAATGTAGAAAAATCTGTGGAAGAAAAGGAGAACATAGCCACAGGATATAGTCAAAGTATGTGAATATTATTTCCCAAGTATTTTTGTTCTGCCAGTATGTAATACTGTGTTCATATTTTAAATCTGTCATAACTTCATAATTTGTCATTCCCTCTCCCCCTTTAAGGAACATTTGTTTGCTATTTCCCAGTGTCAGGCCCTAAACTTTATGGTCAAATCTGTTGCCATGAATACACTTCCTCAGGCTTTGTCCTTGTAGACTTTAAAAAAAAAAAAAAAGCAAAAACACAGTAATGCTTACTTTAAATGGTTGGCTTATGCCTCTCTCACTTAGTATGGCTGTACAAGAGGTGACTGATAGAGGTTTTTTTTTTTTTTTTAAATTTGGTCTGTTTAGGAAGGGCTTTGTATGTGATGAGTTCAGTACAGAGACTGCCAACATGGCCACTCCACAATCAGGGAGGGTTTTTATTGCAAATAAGAGAGAGTATCCAGAGGCATGTGGAAGAATCCAGAGCAGAGAAAGAGAAACAGACTGGACATGGCCAGGGCTGTCTGCCAGACAGGGGAGAAGAGCAGGAGCAGAATTGTGCATAACAAGAGCGATGAGGGGGCAAACGATAGGGAAAGAGAGAAGAGTGAGAGTAGCAGGAATACCCAGGGCCAGGAGGTATGAAGAGAGCTGGGATCTGAGGTGTGCGGGGGGCCAGAATGCTGGAGGAGGAGCTTTGTACTATCAGTGACTGTGAACAGGAAGTGAGGGAGCCTGGAGGCCAGCATGGGCTTTAACATGCAGCCTCCTGTTCCTTCTGTTAGACCTAAGGAAAATGACTCCTTCCGCCTGATGGGACTGGTCGCACAGTTCCTGAGGAAGTCTGGCTTTTACTGGATCACCAAACATCCTCCTGTAGTCCAGGCGAGCTGTTGAGTTGGGCATAGATGCAGTTTGGACCAAGTCAGTGGGCTTGCCCTTTTGGACCTGACATGTTTCTTCCATAGAGCTCTAGAGAGAATCAGCCATGATTTTGCTAAGAAAGATGAAAAAGTAAGTTTTGAAATTTGTCAGTGTTTACTTTTGAAGAAACTTCAGGCAGTGTTCAATAATAACAAATATATTTAGAATATTTTGTTTAGTTAAGAATTTGGTTATGACTGGGTCGCAGAGGCAGGTGTATCTCTGTGAGTTCAAGGTCAGCCTGGTCCACAGTGGGAGTTCCAGGATAGCCAGGACTATCACACAGAGAAACCTTGTCTCAAAAAAGCCAAAAAATAAAAAAAATTAAAAAAATCAAACAAACAACCCAAAACAACTAAAAGCAAAAAAAAAAAAATTTGTTTAGATCTCTCTCTAGCCCTTAAGTAAGAAGTTGGTTGTTCCTTTGATTTCTGCTTATTTTGCTTTAAGATTATCATTCAAATAGGTTTGTTTATTCCTAACTATAATTAAATTATAATTACTAAAGTGCTTTATTTGTTGAACATCACAATAATGAGCTATATGATAATAGATTTTGAGGCAAAAGTGACAAAAATATCAACAAATTTTGCAATCAAAATTGAAATCTTGGCCTTTGACCATCTTTTAAAATTTGGTTAAAATTGAATATGACCAAATTGGCCCATCATCATTTCTACATTTAGGTGGCTTTAGCCACTATAGGATAGGTGTGTCAGGGTGAAATAATTATAGGCTATCTCTTCTCTTTGAGTATAAACTCACCCATGTCAGCTCAAAATATCAACTAAATGCTTTTTAGTTTTAAGCTGATAGGTAGGTTAGCTTTTAAATAATTTATATTATATCCATAAGAGTTTTGTTACTCAAGATTAACGTGCAAATTGATTGACTAGTAAATATGAAAGAGTATATATGTAGAACTGTTTTGATAATTCACAATATCCTGTTTTGAGTTATGAGTTTTTAATCCTTTTTTAAAGCTTTTGAATATTATATGATATATTTAAAACATTTGAGTATTGTGTGATATGTAAATATAAATTAAGTATGACACAACTGGTTCCAAACAGCCTGACACATCCTAAATCCCAGCATTTTTGGTGTGCTGTCTTTAGAAGCAGTTGTATTTCTTCATGCAGAACTCTGCCTTCCTGTCCACAGACCTAAACATCACACTTGAGAAACAGACGGTGAAGGGCACAGACATGGTGTGGCCCTCCAGGACTGGAGGAGATTGAGAGGGTTGGTGATGATGGTGGGGAGGGAGGTTGGCTTGCTGGTACACAGACAGGGACTGATGTGATTCAGTTTGACTCTGACGGAAATGTACTGGAAATGTGCTGTAAACTATCATGTCTTTCCACAAGACAAACATGGGCTCATAGGGCAAGATAGCACCTATCTAGCCTAAACTCAAGCACTCTCTTTTATACTAATAGCATTAAGACTCACAGATATTTTACATTGTCCACTGTCAGCCCAGCCTGGACTCAGGCCAGTCAACTCTTTGGGGATCCACCATAGAAACAATCACAAATCCTTGGGCAGAATGGGAATTCTGTAGTTGCCCCAGCTGGAGCCAGGAAGGCTGCTCTAGCACCTGCTAGACCCTCCATGATCCTTAAGTTGAAATGAAAGTCTCCAGTCTGCTTTCATCCTACATGCACGTGTTGACTCTAAGATAGTGTGTAATAAGGTTCCTGAAGAAAGTTACCAAAAAGGTCAGTCACATTGAAACAGTGTGGCATAATCATTAACTACTCTTCACATTTTATTATCCAATTTTATGAACAAAAACAATATCCATTGTTAAAAAGAATAAACTTTCCCATCAAGTCCTTACTTTCTGTCTTGTATTAATTCTTGGATTACTATTGAAGGTTAGTTGTAGACCTGTTACGTCTCACACAACAGAGAAGAAAACAGTATGTACCCCTACCCCAACAGACTCTAGAGAAAAGACAGATAGTGAATCTAAATAGGATGTGTCAGCTAGTGAATCTGTTCAAGGGTGTGCAGTAAAGAAACAGCCGACATGAGCATCCTATGGCATAGGTTAAGGTTTTTATTGTAGATATGAGATCAAGAACAGCCAGAGGCATTAGGAAAAGTCCAGAACAGAGAAAGAAGTAGACTGGTCATGTCATGACCAGGGCTAGGGAAGTAGGAGAGCAGAGAAGAGTGGACATAGTAGACTATTTGAATAAGAGACAGTAGGTGGGAATAAGAGCTGAAAAGGATAGGCAGGGAGAGATAGTGTAGTGAGAGTAGCAGGAGATGGCAGGGGTTGGGGAAAGAGGACAAATGCTGTCTGGAAGGAGCGGAGGTGAGAAGGGCTGATGCTAGCATAGACTTTGAGATGCATCACAGGTGCTTGTGATGCTGAGGGAGCCTGAAGGCCGGCATAGACTTTGATATGCAGCCACAGATGTATCAGTGGAGCCATGTGTCCCTTCTTCCAGATTCCAGACATAAGGAAGATGGCTCCTTTTGGCAGATGGGAACCAGTGTCACAAGTTCCTGAGGAATGCTGGCTTTATCTAACCCCTAGAAATCCTCTTATAGTCCAGGCTGATCCCATTTCTGGATGTACGGACTGCCTTTTGGAGTGTGGGGAATTGGAATTTCTTTTGGACCTGACAGTGAGTAATTAGAAAAACAGTGACACCCTGAGAGTTCTGGCTCCATCAGGCACCCAGAAGGCTTCTCTAAGGAGGTTTATTGACTGCAGGCCAAGCGAGAGGGCATGATTGTGTCTACTCAAGGTAAGTACAAATGATTGAATATCCAACAGGAAGGAGGAGGCCAGTGAGCCTCTGAGGCAGGGATGGTGACCACAAATGGGGCAGGAATCAGATCCACAGGACCTTCCTCCCCAGCAAGGCAGGGAGTTCCAGTTTGTTTTGCAGTGTGATGAGAGGCCGCTGGGGATTTTGAGCTGGAGTAACCAAATCCGATTTGTTTTCATCGTAACCCTGGACACTGTGAAGAACAAACTGTAGTTTAGTGTGTTTGCTAGAAGCAATTACTGTCAACAGTATTTTCTTCCAGATAACTGTGTGTATAAAACATACAAGTGAAATATATTTAAAGAGATTCTCTCGCGTACATAGAATCATATTATCCTGTTGCCTTAACTTGGCCTTTTAAAAGCTCATAACCACACGTCAGATATACTCTTCACAGTGGATATTTGTTTTAGTGTAACTGCATTGAGGATCAGTGACATTTCCTGGAATAGGTCAAAAGGATATAAATACAGATAATTAGAGAAAGACATTTTTCCAAATTTTTTGTTGATGAAATTCAAAATTGAGTATAGTTTTTGGAATGCATGTCTGCTGTTAAATAGATTTCTCTGGTAAGGTAGAAAGAGTGGCTGTGGTGTTGCGGAGGTTCTGGTAGCTGAGTTTCCCATCAAACTTGAATGCAAATAATTCTTTAAGACTGATGCTTATCAGTATTATATATCTCACCCTTGAGTGTGCCTTTTCACAGAGATGGTCCTGTCCAGATCGGAAGCTAGTTCACAGGAGATGGTTCTCAGTGTTTATGTAACTGTAGGTCGCCTCTCCATGTGTGCCTTCCGCAGGTCCTTATCTTGCACATGTGGCACTTGGCAGTGGGAAGCTAAGCAGAAGCTCTTGGATCATGCAGGTAGTGTGGCCTTGGAATTAGGAAACTGATTGCTTTGTTCTTTTTCAGCTCTAGGAAATACTGTAGGAACTATAGTGAATGCAGAAAGAAATGTCTAAACCCAGGTTGTATGGGGATGGGGTCTTTCTGTTTTATTGTATGTATTCATTTTGGAGGCAAGATCTTACTATGTGGCATATTTGGCCCCCAGTTAATAATCCTCCTGTTTCAGCGTCCGGGCTACTGAGTCTATGGGTATGTAGCAACACGTCAAGCTTCATTTTAACTTTTGACATGGCAAGACAGGAAGCATGAAAAGCAGCCTGGTCATCATTGAGATGCCATCCTCTGCTCCCTCCTCCATGAGACAGCTTGAATTGCCCAGTAGATAAAGTCTACCAGTTATCCTGAGCACCTTGGTGTACAGTAGAACTCCTACTTGTCTTTCAGTAATGATGCTGATGGCAGGAGTTCCAAATGTGTCTCTTGAATACCAGCAGAGTTAGTCCTTTCCACACTATGTCCTACGTCTGGCCATTGATTTGATGCACATTTTCTCCTGTGCAGCATGTGGTGGAATTTTACATGTCAGCATTTTATACACGTGTGTTCACTTATCTGTGCAGCTTGGCTATTTCCAAATATTGGATTCTTTTATAGAATACCAGCTCTTGCGGGTTGTTGATAGACCACTGTCTTCCAGCAGGCCTGGCTACCAGATCTTAAGGAAGGCAAGTTTCGTAAACATTTATAAACATTTGTTGGCCAGCAAAATGGAGAAAAGTCCTCCAAGTAGACAGATCTGCTGAAGGCCCAGCCTCTGTCCCTTAACTTACTGTCCTATTAGAGGCAAGCCTCTATAAAAGTTATTGTCCGCCTCAGACTACCTGATATCTCTTAACTCTGTACTTTATTGTAGGTCATTTAGGTATCAAGATGTGGGCATTGTCTCCAGAGATACAAGCTTCAGCTAATACTGGATTTCTGTGCCCTGCTCATACGTGGTTTAGGTAGTGCTCTATAATATCCAGCCAATCGTTCTTGAATCCACAAATTTATCCAATGGGAGGCTTTGACTGCTTGATGTCATCAGTTACAGCTCATTCGTTCCATCCATGGTAGCAGTTGGCAAGGCATTTCAAAACGGGCTTGTGGACTTGTCTCTCAGGTGTGGCATCTGTTAACTCTTGTCTGTCCACTCAACCTTTTGAGACTGAGACTTACATAATTACAAAAATGTTGGAGCTGGGGTTCTTTTCTATTTGTTTTTGTTTCTTAAGACATTGTTTTGCTCTGTAGCCCAGCCTGGCCTTGGAGCAGTCTCCCTACCTCAGCCTCTAGATCAGTGATTCTCAACCTTCCTAATGTTGCGACCCTTTAATACAACTCCTCATATTGTGATGACTCCCAACCATAAAATTATTTTTATTACTACTTCGTAACTGTAATTCTGCTACTGTTATGAATTATAACGTAAGTATATGTGTTTTCTGATGATCTTAGGTGACCCCAAAAGGGGTTGCAACCCAGGAGTTGAGAGCCACTGCTCTAGGGTCCTGGAATTACACTCCTGTTCCACTGTACCTTTCTGCTAAGTTCTTGTTTAAATTTTTTATTTGACTATTTTATGATAACTAGGACAACAAAGTATGTGTACAGTAAGACTAGAATGAAAATAAGAAGTGTCTAAGATTTATCATTTGGGTAGAACACTGTGTCCACCCCCACTCCGCCCCCCACCCCACCCCACATCCACCTGGCTTCCAGATGGCAGCCTTATTGCTTACACTTCCTGTGGCAAAGTGGCCAGGAGGAGGGTTCCTGGTATCTCTTACCCTCCTCTTCATGAAACACTAGTTACTTCATTGGGGCCCCCGCCTTACGATCTCATCTGAATGTAATTTTCTTCCAAAGGCTCAACCTCCAAATACTCTCATATCCAGGGTAGGGTTAAAGCTGGAGGCTGACAGTGGGTGAGTGGCCTTAGGAGGTCTAGAGAAAAGGGACATTAGCAATGTAGGAATGGATGGTGTTACATGATGTGACAGTGTCCCCCCAGGGGAGCACAGATGCAGCAACCAGTGAAAAACGGCACTGCAGGAACAGACAGGCATAGCCGGTGGAGGGGGGACCCCACAGCCAGCTCAGAACCACTTTGCACTCAAGGTGCTTTTGGTTGCCTGGTGACCTTAGAGAAAATGAGCAACCTCCTATGGCAGAGCATGTGAGGTAAAATAAGTGAGAGTTGTTTGCTTGCTTCATGCTATGTCAGGGTCCTCTGTCCTCTTATGGATATTCTATCCCTTAACTATTAATCTCAGATCTGAAAGATGATTAAAAAATTCTGTGTTCTGTGCCTGTTAGGAGCTGAGAGGTGCTTTTTAAAAATATTGTTAAAAAGCATCAGGAATCAATCCAGAAATGTTGGTGTCACAAAGTGAGAAAGTACACTGTGTCTTAGAGCAGACTCGTTAACCCTTTACCTGCCTGCTGCAGTCCATCCACCTCTTAGCAATTGAGGGCTTCAGTGGGTGGGCAGTTATCCAGGATTGAGGGAGACATGATGGCTAAAAGATGTCTAAAGAGGAAGGAGATTACTGTGTGATTGGTTTGTCTCTAAAGGGATCCAATTTAGACATTTATAAGCAAAGAATGTTGACCTTAAAATGTTCATAGGGCCCAGGATACAAGTAACAGCGAGTTTGAATTCTGGGGAATGCTTAACTATTCTACTTCTTCTTTTTTTTAACTTACTGATTTTACACTTATTTATTGGGGCGTGCATTGTGCAACGGTGTGTGTGTGTGTGTGTGTGTGTGTGTGTGTGTAGATCAAGACAGCTCAAAGGAGTTAGTTCTTGCCGTCTACCATCTGGAGATGGGACTCAGGCCTTTACCCACAGAGCCATCTTGCTGGCCCCTATTTTTATTTAGATAGAATTCTGGTTTCGAAGCATGAACGGACGTTTTCAAGTGTAACTCCTCAAATTTGGGCTACTCTGGGTTTTATGAAACTGTCCTACCTGCAGGGTAGACTTTCTCATGTATACCTTTTAGTTTCTGGAAGTGCTTTTATTATTTTGCCATAGAGCATATTTATTTGTGTGCCTAGCATGTGCATTGGGCAGTGTCTTCTGTACTGGGCCATCTGCAGTGGCAGCCTCACATTGTGTTTGCCCATGAACCAGCAATCAGGTAGGATGTGCAGTTCAGGGCTGGAGAGATGGCTCAGAGGTTAAGAGCACTGACTGCTCTTCCTGAGGTCCTGAGTTCAATTCCCAGCAACCACATGGTGGTTCACAACCATCTGTAATGAGATCTGGTGCCCTCTTCTGGCATGCAGGCATACATGCAGACAGAATACTGTATACGTAATAAATAAAAATCTTAATTTTTTATATAACCATGAGAATGCTAACCAGTCTGTTCATAGTGTTCATAGTTCACAGTGTTTTTTATTTGTCTTTTATTTTCCTGTCTGAGGTGCTCACTTTTTTTTTAATGGTTTATTTAACTTTATGTGCATTGGTGTAAAGGTGTCAGATCCCCTGCAACTGGATCTTCCGACAGTTGTGAGGTGCCATGTGGGTGCTGGGAATTGATCCTGGGTCCTCTGGAAGAGCAGTCAGTGCTCTTAACCACTGAGCCATCTCTCCAGCCCCAAATAAAAATCTTTAAAAAAAAAAAAAGGATGTGCAGTTCAGCTGGCATCACCTGCCACAGCTGCCGCCTGCCAAGATCATAAATCTGGCTCATGTATGCCCTACATATATTCTGCTTAAAAAGCCCAACTAATCTTCAGAGTAGTCAGACTCCTGGAGAATAATAAGAATAGAGAGCTCATGCAAGGCTGCAAGAGTAAGGGTCAACTCACACCCTCTCCATTCTATGCAGCTGGCGTCTCACAGAGCCACATGGAACACAGTGGATTCTCGTGGGCTTTTGTGGGAAGAAGTTGGTTTAATGTGAAAATCTGGCAGGGAGCAAAATGAAATATGTGCAGATTAAAACCCGAAGCTTTGTTCTGAGCACTATTCTAGAAGAGCTAGGTCCAAAGCTTGGTTTTATTATTATTTTGCAATAACTGATTGTATCTAACAGGTATCTTCTCTGATGAGCTGGCTTTTACTATTATTTTGTAATTAAGAATGTTAGCTAAGGAACATAGGTGCAAACATGCAATTTTGCCGAAGCTCTGTGACCAACCTTGAAGATTTGCTGGGATGTTTGTAAGGAACTGCCTGCTGACTCTAAAGGGATTTTTTTTTGTCTCATAATGAATGTGGTGTCTGTGTGTAGTCACAAGTGTGGGACCACATGCACATGGTTTCTAACCCCAGGTTCTGCCACCGCTCTCTGTATCTTACTCTTTGAAGCAGTATATTGTAGTTGAACCCAGTGCTCACCTATGTGGCTAGTCATTAAAAGTTGTATAGAGTTTGGGTCTGGTGTGTGATGTTTTTACTTATTTGCAAGTTTTAAAGTTTAATCAAAATACACACACACAGAAAAAATGAACAATATGGTTAGTCTGGCTAGCAAACTTGCTTTGGAATCCTCCTGTTTCAGCCTTTCAAATTACTTGAATTTGGAATTGAATTACTAGTGGGTGCCACACCCACATGGTGTTTATGCAGGTTTAGGGGTCCAGACCCTGGTCCTTAGACTTGTGTGGCAAGTACATTATCTGCTGAGTTGTCTCCCCAGCTCTCTAACTAGATCTTAAAAGAGCGAGGCAGGTATGGCAGTGATTGGCAGAGTCTGCAGTATTCTCTTCCCGTTGGGCATCAACAGAATGCTTAACTTTGTTGTTATTAACTTCCATTTGCATTCAATCCATGTTGTGTCTAACTAACCTTCACTCCTCTTGGTTTTAGGTGTTGAAAATGAACCGTTGAGGCCTGAAACGTCAGACAGCTCTTGTTCAGACCTTGTCAGACCTCACAAGAAACCAAAGAAATGTGGGAAAGGACAAAAGGTCAGTGGATAAAAATATGATTCCAGACCTTCAGATGCTCAGGTATCATAATGTTATACTCTGAGTTAATGAGGCAAATTATTTCATGCACCATGTTAATTACAGGTGAATGTGGGCAGTTTGCATGTAACACTGAAGGTATGACGTCATGCAGGATGAAGTGTTGGCACCGACAAACCTAGCTTCCTCATGTCACTTTGCCAGCACATGCCTGGCTGTGAACAGACCTCCTGCTGTTCCTAGGCACAGTGGGGGCCAGTGTCTTTTGCTCTGTGCCAGTTTGCAAAATATTCAGTAGATTGGAGTAAAACTCCCAGATATCCTTCATTTGTGAATAAATCAAGGCCTGGCATAAAACCCTAAAACCAGTAGTCACAAAGCTCACAGAGCCTATGGTGAACTTGAAGTCAGCATGGTGGGGGAGATGACCCTGCTAGGCCAGGAAGATAATGGCAGAGACTTGGTTGCTAGAGGCACTGATTTAGATAGAGGGATGGAGAGGACAAGTGCCTTTACCACTTGGTGGATTTGAAGAACGGTAGAGATTCCTTTGATAGGTGTTTTATATTTAAGCTTCCCAGCACATTGAGATCTTTTCTGCAGGGTGGGGATGGGCGTTTGTTCGGCATCTGGTGGTTCAGTTTGCTGGTATTAAGGCTGACTATAGGATTGTGGATTAGATTGGTAACTGAGTACAGTTTCCTCATCTAAATCATCTCCAGGTTAAACTAGTACCTGTCCTCCCCCTACTTCCCCTCAGAAACAAGAATTTCACCTGCTTGGTTTTCATCCTTACTAGACTTGAAGTGAAATCTGAGATTGTGACAGGCCCTGTTTTTGTGTGCAGTGAAAATCAAGAGATTTCATTTTATTAAGCATGGAACTTGTTCCTCTTATCTTTTTAAAATACTATGATAGAGCTGTAACGCAGCAGTAAGCCTGTGTGGTTTGATCTCCAGGACTGCAAAGAAACAAACATCTCGAAATTGAATGTTAATGTCGAAAAGAGGGTTTCACCGGGCGGTGGTGGCACCCACCTTTAATCCCAGCACTTGGGAGGCAGAGACAGGTGGATCACCATGGTTTCGAGGCCAGCCTGGTCTATAGGGGAAGTTCCAGGAAGCCAGAACTGCACAGGGAAACCATGTCATGAAAAACAACAACAACAATAAAAAAAACAAACAGAAAGGAAGGAAAGAAGGAAAGAAAAAAAGGGGGGTTTCATCTGCTAATAATTGTGACACATGTAGGTTGGCCAGTTTTGGTGGCCAGGATAGTGTTTTCATGCGTGCTGCTGCTGTAGGGATGAACACAGCTTGAAGCTCAGATGTTTCTCTGGGCCCTAACTAATGCTCTTCACTCTTAAAGCAGCAAGGGTCCCTCCTCGCAGGCCAGTTGGAGTGGGTAATGCTGAATCCTGTGTAACATGGAGATTTGGGGTGAAGGGTAGGGGGCCTTGAGAAGACCCAAGGTCTAAGCATCAAAGGAGATGAGGTACCTACCCTGTGACAGTTGTACCACAGTGCTGTGTTTATTGTGAGCCTTCCTGAGGGCCACAGGCCTCTTTGATCTTTGGTTTGTTCTGGGAAATTGCCAGCTATTGCTGCTTCTGCTCATTTTCTCAACTCTATTGCTGGCACTACAGTGTTGCTTCCGGAGTTCATACTTGTGATGTTTCTTTCCTTGGGGTCTTTTTGTAAGATAGGATTCCACTCTGTAGCCCTGGCTGGCCTGGAACTTGCTCTGTAGAGCAGGCTGGCTTCAAATTCAGGGATGTTCGCCTGCCTTTCTTCTGAGTGCTGGCATTAAAGACATGCACAGCCAAGCCTAGCCTCTCTTGTATCTTTACTTACGTTGTTTTTTTAATCAATTTTGTTTCCATCTCCCCTTTTGTTCACTGTAAGTCATTGATCAATCTACAAACTGAAGTTCATCATCCGCTCGTTGTTCTTTTAGGTTCTTGTAGCTTTATTTGAATTTATTTTCAGTCTGTAGCATGCATGCTCATTTTGAAGTTTGTCTCTGACACCTCTGCTTTCCCTTCTTTCTGTTTTGATTATCCGCAGCGTCTCATAGTTTCACTCCTATATTCCACAGCTAGTAGCATGTTGTTTTGCTGGCCAGTGAGGAGATGGGGTGGTTGAAAGCTGGGCCTCTGACTCAGAGTCTGACTGTCCCAGGCAATGTGAGACTCGGATGCCATGCCAGCCATTCGGGGCTCCCAGCTGGCTGCTGGGGCAGTGTTATCACAGACATTGCTTGCCCCTTTGTATCTTGTACAGTTTTCTGACTGAACCTAGTTTGTTGGTAGATTTACAGGACTCAGTCTATCACCACTGGAGACTATGGGTTAGTTTTTATGTTTTTTTTTTTTTTAGAAAAGAAGACTTAAAATGGTGGGTATTAAGTGTATATATGTGTGTGTATATATATAGTTTAAAATGATATATATGTATATATATATTGATATATATCCTTTTATTGATTTGTTGGGGGGTTCTGGGGGATGTAAATATTTGTATATGTGTATACTTGCATATGGAGGACAAAGTCAACATTGCTCCACACTTTATTTCTTGAGACAGGAACTGAACCTGGAACTACTGAACCGGGAACTCACCAATTGCCTAGACTGGCTAGCCATCAAACTTCAGGGACACACCTGTCTTTATCTCCCCTCTCCCCTGCCCCCAACCCCATGGATGCTGGGGATTTGGACTCTGGGCCTCAAGCCTGTACTGAGAGCACTTCACCTCCCCACCCCCAGCATCTCATAGTCCCCTATGTGCATCCCTTTGTGAAAAGAGAAAGGGAAGACTAAGTCAAAAGAAAAATTCTCTGATTGGTCAAGAAAAATACATTAAACATCTAAGTGTTGTTCTGGTTTGTTGTTTTTGTCAACTTGACACAAACTAGAATTATCTGGGAAGAGGAACCTCAACAGAGAAAATGCCTCCATCAAATGGCCTGTTTCGGCAAGTCTGTAATGCATTTTCTTGATTCATGATTGATGTGGGACAGCCCATCTACTGGCGGCATTGCCACCCTTGGGCAAGTGGTCCTGAATTGTATAAGAAAGCAGGCTGAGCAAGCCATGAGGAGCAAACCAGTAAGCAGCTCCCCTCCATGACCTTCACTGCAGCTTCTGCCTCCAGGTTCCTTCCCCGACTTCCCTCAGTGATGGACTTATAAACTGTAAGGTGGAATAAACCCTTTCCTCCCCAAGTTGCTTTTGGTTATGGTGTTTATCACAGCAATAAACACCCTTATCTTACCTGAGTTTCTTTTTAGTAGGGAACAAATAAAATTCTATAAAGAGTTTATAGTCTCAAGATTATAACTTCCATTAGAATGACTTTGGTTTGACACACACTTTCAATAGGAAGAGTATCTTTATAATCAGCCCATCATAAGTCTCTTTTAGGTTGACAGTTCTAATACTGATAGTTTATTTGACCTCTTTTTACTCTGAGAGCTTGGTTAAGCAGTTTATTAGCTTTCCTCTTTGGTTTATAGTTTAATTGTAGGCAGTGATAAAGTTGTACATCATCCCAGAGAGGGAGGAATATAAACTACTCAGGCAAATTGACCATTGAATTGTTGAGCATAGAACTCAAGGAAGCTAAATGTGGGCTTCATGCTTGAACTCCGTAAAAGTACATGAACTCTGTTCCTCCGTGGTCTTTTGTTTGTTCTGTTACTTCTGGGCTTGTTATTGTCCGAAAGATTATTATCCTCAGGAAAAATTTAACCTGAATCATCAACTGCATAGTTCTTGGTCAGTGGCACAGTTTTTAAAATCTCATTTTGGGGCTATGCTTGCCAATCCAGGTTGTTCCACAGGAAGACAAGCTGTGGGTCAGAGCACAGAGGGTTTGCAGATGGCTTTCATAGATGCAAAGCCTTGGGCAGAAACAGAGGACCAATGTACCACACCTATTTTAACAAGGTTTTTGTTGTTTTAAAAGAAACCATACACCAGATAGAATGCTTCGATTTCTATTAGCATTTTAAAAGATGATGATGATGATAATTTATGTGTGTGTATGCACATGTGTTCTATGGCTTACATATGGAAGTCATTGGGTACCTTCTACTGTGTGGGTTCTCAGGCTCCAACTCAGGTTGTCAGGCTACATAGCAAGTCTTTTTACCCCCTGAGACATCTTCCTGGCCCAGAGCACCTACATTCTTAAAAAAGCCTTGTACATGAGCGAGGAAACAAATAACTTGCATGTATTTTAATAATTGCTATTCTCTAAACTTTATTAGGCTTTGAGTCTATAGGAGCATGCTCTGTGTTGTCTTGCAGTACTCTGCATGATACAGTACTCCATGCACATCAGCGATGTAGTGTGTGTGTGTGTGTTCACATGTGTATGGGTACAGTGGGTTTGTAGATCTAAACTTCAGTTCTCACACTTTCATAATCAGTGCTGTGCCCATTGAGCCATTTCCCAGCCCTCCCTTTTACGTTTTCATTTGTTTTATGTATGTGGATTTTTTGCCTTCATGTATGTCTAGGTTCCATAGTGTGCAATACTCACAAAGACCACAAGGGGCATCAGATCGCCTCAGACTGGAGTTACAGATTCTGAGCTGCCTTAAGGATGCTGGGGATCAGATGTGGATCCTCTGGAAGAGCAGCCAGGGCTCCTAACCACCGAGCCATCTCTCCATCCCCTCTTTGACTTTTTGACTCAACATGTGTCTGTCCTTTCTTGTGCTCTCTGTTCCTACTCCATTGGAATCATCGGCCACATAGTGTGTTTTGTTTTGTTTTTTGTAGATGCTCCCCTCCTAGAGAGGGGGTTTTACATCATGAAAGATGGAGTCTGTCCTCAAGGTTGCATGCTGTAGTACATCACTGCAGCTGACTCCTGACGTAAGGCCACTTTCCTCCATGAAAAGGGCTCTAGACATGTATCTCACTGCTATGACAAAGTAAATCATTTTCCAGTTTGCAATAATTCCAGGACTTTGGCTGTATGCCTTTAGATATTATGGTGGATGCTTTGATTTCAAGCTTAACTTTCAAGTTTAAATAGCAGTGATTCATCCAGATGACAGGTGATATTTGTTTTTGTTCTTGAAAATTCAACATGAGAGTATTTATTATTAAGCGAGTCAGGGAATTGTCACACTTCCTCTAAGATGACACATTTTCTAAATGTCCCCGTAAACAGTTTCCTGCTGTTTATTCCTGCTGGGTTCACTGAGATAGGGCCAATCTCAGGGTGGGTCCGTTGAGAGCCTTTGGGAGATGGGTTTAGAGAGACTGAGCATTTGTTTCTAACACAGCTGTTTGGTGATCTGCTGTTCCTTTGATAAACCCTTCCCAGCAAACCAAACCCAGAACTGGGAGAGGTAGGATGGACTCTCGTTGTGGCAGGTGCAGGGTTCATCAGCAGATGCTGCTTTCTGAAGCCACTTAGAAACCAGTGGCATGTGGATGGCCCACAATTACTGTCTGCTCCCATGAGTGTGTTACTGTTTTTTTCTTGTTATGTATGACAGAAAATGTTTCTATAGAAAATATTTAATGGAATCTTCAAAGAGCTTTGGATGCATTATGACGTGTGTAGCTCAGAAGTCATCAAATACAGCTGTGGTGCACATGACTGTAATCCCAGCACCCAAGAGGGGGAGGCAGGAGGATCAGGAGGTCAAAGTCATCCTCAGCTGTGTAGCAAATTCAAGCCTGGTATTGGACAGAAGTCTCTACCAAACTAATTAAGAATAAGAAGAGCAATGAGAGCATGTTTAGCCTGAGCCACGTGAGACCCTGCCTCAGAACCATCAGCAGCAACAATCTTGAGTTATATTTGGACTGGAGTTGGTGGAAGTGAGGGCCTGTTGGACAGATTCCCCTAGACCCTCAGTGACTTCTGGGCCACATACAGTTGGAGGCCAAGGTGACAAAGCACTCCTTGCTGAGAGTCCTGTGTGGCAGAGAGATAAGCTCTTCCAAGAGTCTGTTAAGATGGCTGGTAGGCAGTCAAGATCTGGGCAAAGCTGAGTCATCAGATCCCATCTAAATATGTTGTATTAGTTACTTTTGATTGCTGTGACAAAATGTCTTACAAAGGCAACTTAAAAGAGGAAGAGTTTATTTTGGCTTACAGTCTCTGGTGGCTTTGGATCATAGTGGCAGAAGTTTGAGACTGCTGAGCTCACTCATCTGCAGTCAGGAAACAGGTGAATGCTGGTACTTAGCTCACTTTCTCCTTTGTATCCAATCCAGAGCCTCACCCATGGGATGGTGCCACTTACCTGTAGTTAAACCTTTTTGGAAATGCCTTCAGACACACCTAGCATTGTGTTTCCATGGTGATTCTCTTAAGTCCAGTCAAGATGCCAGTGAGCTTTACTGTCCCATAGATGTAGCTGCTGGTTTTTAAAGTCTAGTTTAATAAATATACTATTTGGGGGATATTAGCTAAATGATAATTAACCCTAACCATCTGCTTAAAAATATCAAATCCTTCCATGTGAAGGATTCTCTGGAAGTAAAGAAACTGATTGTGTGGATTGCTACTCAGTCCTGTGCCCCCTCAGTACACACCTGCTCTCCAGAGAGTCACCACCATGCTGGTAACCATGCCTGCCAAAGTGCCCCACACTATGTCTGTTCTGTCCCCAATGACTCAGCTGAATTAACCACATTCATGCTGTTCTTACTCGTACTTAGTTGGTGACTCACTTCTGTCCCATACAATGTGAGGGAAGGCTTACTGAGAAGTTCTGGGGACTAGTGTTCTCTCACGGAAGATACCCCTGGGAAGAAGGGGCTGGCCTTGTCCCCTGGAACATCCACGGCCTGAGGTTGAAGCCAAGGGTGAAGTAAGGAAGGAAAAGGAGAGTAGGAGGCAAGGCCTATAAACTTCACACTATTTCCATGGAAATCAGATGGCAGTGTGCCTAAGGGCAGGGCTGCTTCAGTGAGGAGCCTGGGGAACGTCATGTGTTCAAAGCATAGGAGGTAAAGCCAGTAGACTTGATGTGTCCGGTATCTCTGGAGGCCTGTGTACCTCAGGGCGGGGCTGCTTCAGTTGTGAACCTCATACAACGCCATGCCTAGTGTGGGAGTGTGTGGCCTCTTTGCCCATCCGCACAGAGCCTAGGCCTCAGATGAGCTGCTTTCCCAAGCAGGTATCGCCTCTCTGACGAGACAAGGACTTCCTCTCCATCCCTGGGTTTTATTCCTTGGCCTTTTTAATTCTCTAACATTCTGACCCTTGTAAGCAGTACTGTTCTCTGGATATTCAGGGTTACTAGTTATTAGTATTAAGACAGGGTAATTTGGATATTTTATTTTGTTTTTTTCTAAAAAAAGAAAAGACTTTAAATAGAGAGTGACATACAAAAGCTACCAATTACAAATAAGTGAGGCAGTATATCAGTTAAACAAAAGAAGCATTTCAAATATTTTTTTGGCACGCTTTTTTGGCTTTTGTATGTAAGTGGAGATTTATGTCAATGTCTGTCCAAGAAAATCTCATGTCTGTTGCCTGTCAGATCAGAGCAGTTTGGAATGAGGGATCTTCATCTTTAGATTTTCAATAAGTATGTTATTTTAAATTATAGTGTTTTATTTTTCTGTGGAATTATCTTGTTTTTTTCCAAGTATATTTGCTTCTTAATTCTGTTTTATATTAAAACAGTAAAGTCTGTTTCAGTATTAATAGAATTCTTTCTTTTGCTAATTTTTTGTATTTTTCTTGACTGGTTCCACTTCTTCCAGTAAACTGTATTTTAAAAGAATATAAGTGTATACATGTGCACACTTGGGTTAGTTCCCAAAGAAGTCAGAGGGTGTTGGGTACTCTGGAGTTAGACTTACAGGCAGTTGTGAGCTGTCCAGTATGGACACTGGGAACCAAACTTGGGTCCTCTGGAAGAGCAACAGCTGCTCTTAGCCCCTAAGTTATTTCTTCAGTCTGCTGTATCTTCTTTTTTTAAGGTTTACTTATTTTTATATTATGTGTGCATGTTTTACCTGCATGTCTGTAGGAGCACTACTTGTGTGTAGTGCCTGCAGAGGAGTGTGAACACACTCGAACATACTCACCTGTTGCTCTTCTGTGTCCCTCTCCTACTCCTCCAGACCCTTCTATCTAATCCCCTCATGCTGTCATGGCTGTGTGTGTGTGTGTGTGTGTGTGTGTGTGTGTGTGTGTGTGTGTGTGTGTGTGTGTGTGCGTGTGTGTGTGTGTGTGTGTGCGC